>APFE030883387.1:40847-114661 GCA_000404065.3 Pinus taeda
CTAATCTGAATGCCTTCTCTAATGAATCAAGTTCCCAAAGGTGAACATCATGTTGGATATTATCCTTTAAAGACCCTATGAACACATCAATCCTATGCTTCTCTAGAATATCTTTTACCCTTATGTTCAATTTTTGGAACTCCTCAATGTGCTCCATTATTGAACCCTTTTGTTTGAGACTTATCCATTGGCTAAAAAAAGTGTTGCTTTTTGTATCCTCACAATGTGCCATCAATTCTTCCGTAAAAATTGCCCAAGTGATAAATTGTTTACGAGAGCAAAGCCATTGATACCATACAAACGGATTTGGTTCCAAATAAAGTTGCCATACGTACCTTTTGTGTGTTTTGCACATTATTGAGATCGAAAATTGCTCCATCTGTAATATCCATGTTGCGGGATCCTTGCCATCAAACTTCCTCATATCGATTTTTGGAATATGATGGGTCTTCGATCCCACATTAGAGTCTATGGAATCATGATTAGAATTTCTTTTATTCTCATCATGAGTTTCCTTTACTACCCTTTCACCCTTAGTGACCATTTCTTGTAGCAACTTATTCATATTTATCTTCAATTCGTCCATGTCTGTCTTCAAATCTGTCTTCAAATAGTCCATGTCTGTCTTCAAATCTGTCTTGAAATCATCCATGTATGTCTTCAAATTTGTCTTCCAATCATCCATCTTAGCTTCCACGCCCTTTATCTTAGATTCCATGCCATTTATCTTAGCTTCTGTTAGCTTTTGTGAGGCTGACATTTTTTTGCACTTGGTCTTGTAATTTTGATATATCATGTAGCATTTCTTCCTCTTCTTCATGAGTCATGCTAGAGCTTTCAGGTTCCTTATTAGGTGTTTGAATTTTCTTTCCTCAGGGAATCAGTTACCGATAATAATGCTCTACTAGCCCTTTGAATTCCTTCAAAATAAATTTTCAAACCAATCTTAAGCAAAAATTTAAGAAAATCTACACACCTTTATTTTTTGTAGGAGCTCAATATTGCCTCTGATGTATCTCTGTACTTTCAGAACATACAGTTCTGAAATTGTGCCCTATGGTAGCCCTCTGTGTCCTCTTTCCAGTGCCACCAGTCTGACCCCAATTGGATTCTCCAATGAACAGTTATGCCAAAGCTCCCATAGTGACCTGATTATAGACCTTTTCAGAAGAGCGAACTTGTATAAAGTGCCACGTGTCACTATTTGGACCTCTGGCTCTGAAAAATATCTAGAAGAAACTACAGTCCGTCCCCTTTCTATACCTTTTTGTGAAATTTCAATCTGATGCTCAGAGAGAAAGTTATGACGATTTTCCCCATGTCACCTGTTTGGAATGTAATTCAAGACTCTGCAAAAAGACCAACTTCCTCAGATCATATCTCCGCAAATATAGCACAAAAAAATCTGAAATTCAGATCCAAGGTTCAGCGAGATTTCTTCTCAAATGTGTTTTTTTTGCGACTTCTGAAACGTCACAGAAAAAAATTTATAGCGAAAATGCCACGATGACCTATTTGGAGGAGCGAAACCCTAGAATCCAAAGCTCTGATACCAAATGTTATGAAACTAGCTCAAGAAAAGATAGAAAAGATAGATCAACGCCTTATAATTCAGCCTCTTTGAGGGGGCAACCTCCTTACATTTACATAAATGAACAATTCTTGGATGATACAAATGACAAAACCTCCTTTTTATATATAGGAGTCTAAGGAGTCACAATATAACCCAGCCGACCTAACAATAATAATACAAAGCCACAAAAATAATAATAGAGGGATTCTATGGGGCACAGTAATAAAAATATGGGGGTAGTAGAGGCAAAACAATATTAATAAGGGGTACAACTACCATAGTAATGGGGTAATCACTAGTATTATAGGGACCCAACATGCCCATAATAGTCAAAGTCGACAATTTCCAAAAAGTAGCTAACTTACTCTTAATACTTGGCATTTGAGAAGATTGTGGAATGAAGAGTAAGAACCCTAAGGAAAAAATTATAATATAAATATAATGCTAAAAATTCAAAGAGAAAGAGTTGGAATGATATTTTCTTCTATTTATGAAAACAACTAGTCGAATAACCTATAGGAAAGTTCCACATGCACCCTACACAAGGTATGGGCTATTAGAAAAAAAACTAATCAAAGTATAAGGACTATCACAGGAAAATAGAATAAATAGAGAAAAATAAAGTCAAAATTTACCTTTGAGTAAGAAATTGAAGCCCCAAGTGCCTCAGCAGGAGGCCATTACTTGTTAGTAGTTGGCTCATTGTTTTCCTTCCCAGAAACTGAAAAATTCAAGGAAAAATGTAAGTTATCTTATAGGTATATACATTTAAAAGCAATTGACAAATACAAAGAAAAATCTTGAAATATAATGTACCTGCATGATTAACACGATATCAAAACAAACCATGAGATTACAAGCATTCCTTGGTGTTAATTTACAGGTCTAATGAAGGCCCAAATAGTCATAAAAATAAATTATACACTGATGATACCTTACCAAACCACAAAGTGATGCTCTAACTAAGAGAAAATGCAAATGAAGTCGAATGAAGAGGGAAAGAGTAGGGTAAGTTGATTTGGTTTAACCGTAATCAATCTCAAGCCTCGAATCTCACAACATATACCAACATTGTTGAAAGCACGTAGGTACAAGGAGTCACATGGACTCACATGGGACAAGACCACAAGGCTTATGTCTCATAATGCCAAGTGTGCAGTGTGGACCATGAGACCTATTAAAAACCCACTTCATATATCACACACACATGGAAATAAGAGAAATAGCGTGGTTAAAAGATGTAATATGTTGAATGTTTAATATATGTGTGGAAGTCTGGTTAGACATAGAAATAAATGGGCCATCGAATTATGGTAAGGCCTCATCCTTATTAAAAGACACATTGCACTTATAAGGAATGAACCTTATAACTACAATAATATCATAAATGATATTCAAACTTAATACATTTCATAGTAAGACCTTATGTTATGAGTTGTGATGAAATACAAATATAATTTGAATAAGGTTAGGAAAAATAAATAAATACCTTGTCTAGCAGTAAAAGGACCAAATTTTAGTATATTCAGATGTAATAGAAAGAATCGAGAGATATCAAAAATAGATCTAAAAGAACTTATGCAATTCTTGAAGTCATCAGAGAAAATATAGTGAAACAAATGTATTAAAGCCTTAATGAAATATGATGTCACTGGTTGGTAATTATGGCAAGAAGAAAAACAATTTGGTGTGTGACATTTAGGTATGCTACATCCAAATTGCATATAATGTTCTAGCATGTATCATAGTCAATACGTTCGGTGGCTAACCATCATAAACAACTTGACCTAGAGTTTTAATTTTCATTGCAGGCCATAGACAAAAATCTAGATGGAACAGAAATATGAAACTTCACTAGGATAGACATGGAGGTGATTCTATTAGATTTTACTAGACCAGGACAATGTAAAAAGTGGATCTGTGAGCATACCTAGATTAGGATTTATTTTGGGTACATATAGTACTATTAATACAACAACCATATGGTATTTTGAATGTCTTTCCTACAACATTTAATAATGTCATACTTCCAACATTTTGAAAAGATTGGAAAGCCTTAATCCTTACAACAACCCTTAGTTACTGAAGCAGCCATGTGGTAGAGTAATGACATTGTTTAAAAATTTATATATAAAACAAATATTAGCATTAAAAAAAAATAGTAAAATAAAATATAAATATAAATAAAATAATAATAATAAAATGAAATCAAAGAAAATTCAGTAAAAATCAAACTAATCCTTTACCATTGATACTAGTCATCACATAGTGACCTAATAAATTTGATTCAAAATGACTTAAAAAAAAGTTATACATTAATATATAAATAAATTAAAATTGCATAATTTATTGTGTAATTTATACCCGAAACATCTATGTGAAACCATCTAATTGAGAAGTAATGGAGCCTATAGTCGAAGCTACCATTTCTCCTTCCTTCAATCTTAGTGGTAAAGGTCGCATCAATCAAATTCATTAATTCACAATAGTTGGTAAGGTTTATGTTTTTGGGGAGTAAATGAAATTTTTTTATTACTCCATTTTTATGGTTTCGTAGGGAAAAGATCGTGATATTTTATAATATTTCATATTAAAAAATAATTAATATAAAATATATAATATTACGTAATATTAATTAGTTATTGGAAAAAACTAATAACATAGCATAATTGGTTTTCACCATTTAAAAAGTATGAAATATAAACTTTAAATATTTGAAATGGAAATAAAAACATATAAAATATTTTCTATATTTAACCTATTATTTCCTAAATTCTTTTTAAAAAAATTTCTCTATCAACTTTTAATACCAAAAAATTAAAAAGCATCATAACAAAATTTGTCAGAATAAAAAACAATTTAGTGTGGGAGTTGAATAGGTGGGTGGGTTGGTGTCTTCTTTAGAGTGTGTGAACTCCATACTTGCTATTTTCCTAGCCACCTTTTTCATCTTGATATCAAACTCCCTAGTTTCTTTCTGAGTCTCATCCAAATAAAGGAGAATTTCCTATTGTTCCTTTGATCTTTCAACTAACACTTTTCTCATAATTGTCTTTATTTATGAGTTGATGTGTACTATCTACATGCATTTAGCATTCCTTGTCCTCATAGTGCTTATGTAGGAAACCCAATTTCCAACCTACTCCAATACATGTTCATTTGAGATGAATCGAAAATTTATCCTAGCCTCCCTTTCAGTATTTTCCATTTCCTATTAAAATGACGGAGGAGTATTATTTAAATAAATCCAAGCGAAGTTCTTTGTTGTAATCTAGTCCCTAGAGGTGGATGATCTTGCACTATTGCGGTGACCTCTTCTATCATGTGCTCCTATGCCTTGAGGCACAATTTTTCATTGATATTTTTTCTACTGCAACGACCTATTCTATCATGTGTTCCTATGACTTGAGGCACAATTGTCTTGACATATTTCCTTTTATTTCATCAAAGTTTTCTATTTTCTTAGTATCCTTTAATTTCTATGCGCAAAATGAAATTTGCAACACCAAGATCCCTCATGTGATATTTATAAAAAAATATGATTTTTCACTTCCTCGATGATTTTCATTTCATTTCCATTCAACAAAAAATCATCCACATATATCACCAAATAAATAAGATAATCACCAACTAATTTTAAAACCGCAGTGAGCCACTTTTTTCCTTTTCAGTCCAAGTCCCAATATTTTAGTATTTGGTATCACATCCTTGGTGATTTCTTTAACCAATGCAAGAAATTTTTCAACTTGCATACTAGTTATTTCTTTTGTTTAATAAAAAAACATTCTAGCTGATTGATGTAGATTTATCCTTCTAGATCCCCATGTAGGAATGAAATATTCACATCCATCTGTTTTAATTTAAAATAAAAGGAAGAAACAAAAGATAAAAGAAATATAATAGAAATTAACTTGGAAGTAGGAGAAAAAATCTCACTAAAGTTGATTCACTCTACCTGGGAATAATCTTTTTCTACTAACCGAACTTTGTATTTCTCCACTCTCCCTTCCACATTCAACTTATTCTTAAATACCCAATGTACTACCAATGGTATTTCTTCGAGCTCACAAGTCCACTAGATACTAATTTAGGTTTTAACCCCGTACAAAAAATTACCTGCATTCAAATTCTAAAATACAGAAAATAAAAAATGGTGAGAGCATAACACATAAAACAAATATACACAGATATTTTCCCCTATATCCCAAAATTGGGACTACTAGATTGATTTTTCATTATGTTCCTGTTAATGTTACAATACATATATATATACATGACGAAGCATCCATTAACCCTAGATTAGAACATAACCATAGTTCCCTTGACTGGATCTACAAAATACCATGGACTGAAAACCATCGCGCCCAAAACCATGTGCAAAATCCATGCATAAAACCATAGGTAGGTCTGCCCACCTAATATAGGACTAGTCATGGAAGGAATATAACACAACCCAAAATTCTCCCACTTATTGTTTTCTTTCCACAAAGGACCACAAGAGAGCTTAGTCATTGATCCATCCATACAATGCCCATTGTATCTCTACACCAAGAGAACTTCTCAGTGCTCACAAACTTTGTCAATGCACCTATAGTATTCTTCAAAGTGTCCACCTTTACCAGCAACACCTTTTCGTATTCTACCATATCCCTCACAAAGTGATACTAAACATCAATGTGCTTTGTCTTCTAATGATAAGCAGGGTCCTTTGCCAATAAAATTTCATTTTGGATATCACAGTCTACCCTTATAGCACGTTGTACTAACCCCATACTTGAACACAATCTCTATAACCAAACTGATTCCTTGCTTGTATGAGTGGCTGCCATGTATTCTACCTCTCTAGTTGATAGTGCCAGTATAGATTGTCTCTTACTCATCCAACTGATTGCCTCTCCAAATAGGTTAAACACATACCCACTTGTAGATCTTATCTAATCAAGATGTCCATGCTAGTCTTCATGAAGAAAACCTCGGATGTCCAAAAATTTGTCCAATCCTGGTGTTCCTTGGTAACACAAACCATAATCACCAGTTCCACACAAATACCTGAAAACCACTTCATTGCTATCCAATGCTCCTTCCCTAGCTTTGAGATAAACCTTCTCAATACTCCCACTTCATGTGCAATGTTTGGTCTAGTACAGAACATTACATACATCAAACAACTAACTGCACCTACGTATGGAACACGAGACATGTTCTCTTGCACTCCTTGTGTCTTGGGACACTGTTCAGTAGATAACCTTACACCTATAGGAATAGGAACCTTCACTGATTTATTGTCTTACATATTAAACCTCTACAGTATTGTCTCAACATACTTCCTCTGGTTTAACTAGAGCTTCTTCTTTGCCTTATCTCATTTAATTTCCAAGCCCAAAATATAGTTTGCAGCATCAAGGTCGTTTATGTCAAATTTGGAGAAGAATTTGGTCTTCAAATCCTAAATAATTTCTTTGTCATTTCCAACCAGCAACATATCATCCACATACAAGACCAAATAAATAACATGGTCACCAATTAATTTAAAATAGATACGGTGATTTACTTTGCTTCTGGTGAAGCCAAGTCCCCATATAAGTGTATCAAATTTTTGAAACCACATCCTTGGTGACTATTTAAACCCATACAGAGACTTTTTTAACTTTCATACTAGTTATTTCTTACCCTTCACTACAAAGCCTTTAGGTTGTTTCATGTAGATCTCTTCTTCCAGATCCCCATGAAGAAATGTTGTCTTCACATCCATCTATTCTACCTCAAAATCAAAAGCAACAGAAATAGATAGATGTAATATAATAGAAGCTACCTTGGGAACATGAGAAAAAATATCATCAAAATCAATTCCCAACACTTGGGAATAACCTTTTCCTACCAACTGAGCTTTGTATTTCTCCACCTTTCCTTCTTCATTCATCTACTTCTTAAACACCCATTTCCTACCAATGTATTTCCTTCCAATCGACAACTCCACCAAATCCCAAGCCTCATTTTTGTGCAAATATGCCATTTCATCAACCATTGCCTCTTTCAAAAGTTTTCCATCCTCTGAATCTACTGCTTCCTTCAGATTTCTGGGATCACTATTAGTAATAAATAAAGCAAAATTTGAACAGAAATTAGATGGATTATACTGTTCTAGCTGCCTTCTTTCTCGAGATGATCTTCTCAGAATTGGAGTTTGTGGCTCTTCATCTTTTGATTCCTCTTCTCCTCTAGATACTAATTCTTTCTCCTTTAGCTCAAATTCTATCTTCTAAGGTTCCTCTGGTAGGACTTCTTATTTAATAACATCTTTCACCTCTCTAAACATCACATCTCAGTTGTACACAACCTTACTTGTTATTGGGTTCCAAAGCTTATAACCTTTTAAACCATCCTTATACCCATTAAAGATGTACTTTTCAAATTTACTATCCAACTTTGTTCTTTTCTCCTATGGAACATATACATATGCATCACATACAAATACCCTCGGATGTGAAAGATAATGTTTCTTACCATTCCATGCCTCTTATGGAGTCTTATCCTCCAACGCTGATAAAGGTGATCTATGGACTAGGTAACATGTAGTCTCCACTGCCTTTGCCTAGAATTCCTATCCTAACGTGTCACCACTGAGCATGGTTCTTGCCCTTTCCATCAATGTCTTGTTCATTCTTTCTGCAACTCCATTTTGCTCAGCTCTGTATGGAGTAGTATTCTACCGTGCTATACCACACTTCTTACAAAACTCTTCAAATTCCTTCTTGCAACACTCTCCACTGTTATTGGTCCTCATCACCTTTATCTTCTTCTTTGTCTGGTTTTCCACCAGAGCCTTAAATTCTTTAAACCTGTCAATGCCTTCATATTTCTTCTTGAGGAACTATATCCATGTATTCCTTGACAAGTAATCTATAAATGATACTTAATAAATAGACTTACCCAGTGATGGAACAGACACATGTACAAACACATCATTGTGCACTAGTTCTAATATTTGTTTCACCCTCTTATCGCCAGAGGGAAAACTCACCCGATTCTACTTCCCATATACACAATTTTCACAAAAATCAGAATCCAAAGAGCTATTAGACATACCTTCTACCATACCTTTGCAATGAAGTATTCAACGGCCCTTCGCTCCAATATGTCCAAGCCTTTGATGCCATATCATGGTCTTTTCTCCAAAACTCACTAGATTTTCTGCTCCACTTTCAGGAACCACAAAATTGTTGTAGCCATCAATAATAGTGCAATCTTGGAGCTTTTATAGAGTTCCAATCCAAACTCCCTGCATCAATACCAATTATCCTCAAACCATCTTCCATGTATCTTTCTCAAACAATGTTTTTACGCATGCATTATCCAGCTTGCTTCCATAAATAAGATTTATGGCTAATGCAGGAATATGAAGAACACCCAGAAGTGTTCGAATCCATCCACCTTACAACTTCAACTTCACTTTTCCATGACCCATGATTCTAGCCTTCCTGTCATGCCCAAAGAAGACATCACCACCATCATATTTCTCATACTCGCAAAACCACTGTCTATGCGGAGTGAAGAGAAATGATGCACCTGAGTCAATAAACCATACCTCATGATCTACAGGTGTACTTGAAGAAGACGCCAAGTACACATCCCCTCCTTCATCTGAGGTGGTTTTTGCCTCTACAAAAGGAGCATCATCAGATCCCTTTCCCTTCTCAGTAGCTTTAGATTTACAGTCCCTTTTGTAATGCCCTTCCTTTCCGCATTTCCAGCAAACCTTTACGGGTTTTACTCGAGAGTTATATCTCCCTCTAGATTTAGATCTCCCACTCATGGACATATTTTTTTTATCTTCTAGGACTGCCCTCAAAGAGACAAGACATCACCATTCTATCTCTCCATATTTTTCCGTATCATCTCCTCCATCAACAAGGATGAGACTATTTCATCAAACTTAAAGGAAGTTGCATTGCTACCTATTGCAACAACCAAACTATCAATGAATCTGGAAGTGAACACAACAAACTAATGCACTTATCTTCATCTAAAATTTTAATATCAATAGTCAATAACTAGCTTACCAAAGTATTAAATGCATTCAAATGCTCTGTCACTGAGTCTCCATCTTTCATCCTCATGTTATACAACTTTTTCTGTAGGAACAATTGATTCACCAAAGACTTAGATTGGTAAAAATTCCCTAACTGGTCCCACAAAGTCTCCACCATAGCTTCCCCTAATACATTCAATAATATTGAATCTGAGACACACAATCATATTGTGCTTTTTACCTTCCGATAAAACTTCTTTTAGTCTTCATTGAACATTGTCATTGGTTTAGTACCCAGATCTACTGCGATCCACTGATATTTATCCATTAGCAGATCCTCCATCTTGAGTTTCCACAACTCAAAACACTGGCCATTAAATTTCTTGATCTCTATATTTCCACTGCTCTCCATCTTATTTCACCACAAGAATTGATCTTGCAAATCTCTAACTGAATATGGTCTACCGCAAGCCCGAGAAAAACTCCTCAGCAACAAAGGTGTCCCCTTGAAGCCAAAACAACTCTGATACCAAATGTAGGTTTTAACCTCGTACAAAAGATTACCTGCATACGAATTCTAAAAATAGAAAATAAATAATGGCAAGAGCATAACGCATAAAACAAATATACACAAAGATTTCCCTTGCATCCCAAAACCGGGATTACCAGATTGATTTTTCATTATGTTCCTTTCAATGTTATAATACATATATATACATGCTGAAGCATCTGTAAACCCCAATCCATTAACCCTTGATTAGAACATAATCATAGTTCTCTTGACTGGATCTACAAAATACCATGCACCAAAAACCATCATGCTGAAAACCATGTGCGAAATCCATGCACAAAACCATAGGTAGGTACATCCACCTAACATAGGGTCTAAAATAATAACACAACACAAAAACTAAGCCCCAATTATGTCTAACGCTTCCAATTTTTTTACCATGGCATTTTTCTAGAGTTTTCCATCCTCTAGATCCACTACATACCTATTAGTTCTAGGATTATGATTAGTAATAGAAAAAGAAAAATTGGAATGAAAGTCAGGTGGAGTATACATTTTTTAGTGTCTTCTTCCTCCAAAAAATCTCCTTAATCTTGTAGTATGTGGTTTTGTTTTTTCTTATTCATGTTCTTCTATATAGTTTGACTAATCATCATTCAGTTTAAACTGTATCTTTTCCTATTATTTCTTCCTTGGTAGGACATATTGTTTGACAACATATTTTATTTCTCTAAATACCACATCTATATTATACACAACCTTCTTATTTTTAGGATTGAAAGCTTATAACATTTCATACCATCTTTATATCCAATAAAGATACATTTTTTGTAGTATACCTAGGGGGATAGTATGGGGTACAAAGGGAGGTACCCAGGGGAATAATGTATCAATGGGATGGGCTATAGTTATAAGGTATGTCCATGGTATTAGATATATGGTAGTGAGAGAACCATGGTAATGACCGATGGTATTGTATGTATGAATCATATATAGAGGCTAGAGACTCCCCATTGAGAGATGTGAAGGATTATTGTATTGACAAGCATATGGCTTGTGGAGTGTTCTCCTATTACCCTACCTCAAGGGTTTGAACAATAAAGAAGCATTTGTATATTTTGTGTTTGTAATTGTCTTGTCATTATTTACATTTATTGGGTTTATTTTCATTTTCATATCTTTCTAGGTAAAATCTATTACAAGTGGTATTTGAAAACTTTTTTGGGCAAGCAAAGAGATATTTGTTTCTATTTTTTGGAGGAAATTTTTGGGGCAGAGAGTTTTCAGATGAGATATGTAACTTCTGATGCAAAATTTGAAGAAAAAAATTGAAGATCTAGGTTCTTTATGAAGAAATACCAAGTTTTAAAAAAACAATCGGCCGAATTGGAGTCTGGATGAGGGAGATATCATTAATTTAAAAATCATTTGTGTTGTAGAAATTTTTTGACGAAACTTCGTGGATGGAAGATCTCCAGTTAATTTTTGTCATTTTTATGGGGAATTTTGAGAAGCTAATTGCATATTTGAGATCCTCTTGAAAAATTGCCCAATTTAAGAAAACAAATCGGTCAAATTGGAGTCTGAATGTGGGAGATATCACTGTCATTTTTGTGGGGAATTTTAGAAGCTAATTGCATAATTGAGATCCTCTTGAAAGATTACCCAATTTAAGAAAACAAATCGGTCAAATTGGAGTCTAAATGAGGGAGATATCACTGATTTGAAATCAGCTCTCTTTTTCAGAATTTTTTATGGCGGCAGGACAATTGTAGCGAAAATATGAAATTTTGGTGCCTAGATCAGGATTTATATCACATGAGAAGATGAAAAATGGTCATTCCATTTCCAAAAACAGGTCATAATAAGGATTTTGAGTAATATTAACGAAATTGTGGCCATTTTAAAATTTTCGCCAAGTAAGTGATTTTTGTTTTCAAACCCCTCTTCATGGCTTCTGGCAAGTAGTTTTTTATAGGAAAACATGATAGCCCTACTATTGAAGAATTCATAGATAGTGAAAAGAACATATATGGGAAACATTAGAAAGGTTTATTATGGCTAAGTATGAAAAATAAGGCTGCCATATGGTGGAAGTCACTTGACAGCAAGTTGTCTGAACTTTCAGATGAAGAATTTGAAAAACTCCTTTTGGACAAATGGTCTCATGCTAGAAAACAAGGGAATGAGATATGTAAGGGGTTATTTTATACTGGTATCTCCTCATTATAGGTTCATGGATATATTCAGAATGAGAAAATCATTGTGTCTATAAATCTTAGTTGCAAGCAAAATCTTATAAATGTTAATTTAGCAAAAAAAATTGCAAGTTCCAACAAAAAACATGGAAAACACACAGGTTGATAATAAGGATGTTCAAGTTTATAAATATTTGAAGATTTCTAGGGATAAGTATGTATTTCATTCTGATCTTTATGCTTCAAATATGGATAATGTGGTTGTTGTTTTTGGATACCCTTGGATAGAATCTTTTGGTACTATCAACATTAAAGTTTTGAAGAAATTCCTGAAGCTCCGGCATAAAAAGAAGAGAATTACATTACATGATATTTCCTTCAATAAACAAGTAGAGTCTAAGGAGGTTCAAGCAGAAGATGTTCTAGGGACTGGCACATCAGATGAGGAATCTGTGGTTGAAGTAATATTGGAAGATACGAAACAACAGTAGGCACCACAACATGTACCAGATACAGGCTCAATTAGGTGTTGAATTAAAGAAAGATACACCATTGGTTAAAACTTTAGCATATCACCACCCACATCACCCAACAAGAAAACAAATGACAAGGTGGCAACGAATCAGCAACAAGAACAACAAACCTTGCATGACAAATAAAGAAGTGCGACAATCCACCCACAACACATCAACATAGAGGAACCGCCAGGATCAACTACCATCTCAAGCAAGTGAGGCACTAGCTAGATCAAAGGTTCATCTTTCTCTTGGATGGATAGATGCACGCACATGGTACCAGTGAACTACTCTTTTGAGTAGATCTTATTATTTGTGTTCTTCTTATGTTTCGGGGACAAAACATGTTTAAGGGGGGTGGAATGTAGTACACCTAAGGGGGATAGTATGGGGTACAAAGGAAGGTACCCAAGGGAATAATGTAATAATGGGATGAGCGATAGTTATAAGGTAAGCCTATGGTATTAGATATATGGTATTGAGAGAAACATATGGTATTATATGTATGAATCATATATAGAGGCTAGGGACTCCCCATTGCGAGATGTAAAGGATTATTGTATTGACAAACATATGGCTTGTGGAGTGTTCTCCTTCCTTAAGGAGAGATTGCATGGTGTTACCATACCTCAAGGGTTTGATCAATAAAGAAGAATTTCTACATTTTTGTGTTTCTAATTCTTTCGAGATTATTTACATTTATTGGGTTTATTTCCATTTTCATGTATTTCTAGGTCATATCTATTACATTTTCTAACTTACTTATCTAACTTACTCCTACTCTCCTTTGGAATACATACATAAGAATCACAACCAAATTCCTTGATATGTTTAGGGTTTCTTACTAGTTTGTAACTCAAGTGGAGTCTTGTCATATAATGTCGATGAGAATGATCTATTTATGAGGGAACATGCAATGTTCACTGCCCTTACGAGGAATTCTTGTCTTATCCTGACACCATTGAGCATGATCCTTACTTTATCCATAAACATCTTAGTCATCCTTTATGCAAATCCATTCTACGAATGAGTGTATGGAGTAGTCTTCTACCTTTCTATACAACACTTGTTATATAATTCTTTGAATTCTTTCCCACATAATTCTCCCCCATTATCTAGCCTCAACACTTTTAATTTTTTTCTCTATATGATTTTCCACAAGAGCCTTAAACTATTTAAATTTTTCAAAAGCTTCATATTGATATTACAATTATGATTATACTAGGGGGATGAGTCAGTATAGTGGAATTTTTTATAATTTTAATAGTATAAGGCAATTCAACCTATTCGACACATTAGTCACGTAATAAACATGTGAGAACAATATATGTACATGGAAACCCTAAAAGGGATAAATCCAAAAAACATATATATATGAATATTATTCCAAATGCCAATCTATTATTACATCTATTTACTAGCACCAATGAAAACAAAAACCCATCCTTTGATTTATAGGAACCAACCTGAAGGAGACAATTATCCCGTGTTTTATGAGGAATATATTAAAGGAGACACCAATCTCTTGATTTATAGGAAACAACATGAAGGAGACACTTATCCCCTCTGATTAATAGGAACCAGCCTAATTTACCTATTAGATACATTTTTCATCACATTTTCAAATTAGATCCACATAGAATCTAGTTAATTTAAGCATACAAACTCCTTGATCTATGATCTTACTCTTAGCTATTTAGTTACAAAAGTGATTTTACCTTTCTTGGTTAAATCATATATCCATACACAAATTTGTACTATACCTCCTTGTTCATCTCTTTACTAACCCTAATATTGAACTACTCATCCCTTGCTCATGCTCTCTTCTACTCTCAACTAACCTTGATATTCAACTCCAACTCATATCTACATTATGTTATGTTTTATTCTATGTTTTTGCACATACAACATTTTCACCATCCTGTACTTTATAGTTTGATATGCTCCCTCTTCCTCTACTTCACCTAGCTTACCCTTATTCACTTATTCTACTGTTATTTTCATAAGCTCATATGTTTTTACTATTTCTTGAGTATTTACTAGGCTTCACTTATCATGGGCTCACCCACAACTTCATTTTTTTTCTCTGCATTTATAGTTCATTGCCTCTCTTTACCATGGGTATTGATCCATGGTATTGACCCATGGTATCATGGGTCGACTGAATCAATCAATTCATTGTGCTTACATGCTCTTAGTGATTATTTATCTCTCATATTCCTCATTCACAACTTTTCATTGTGATAGTACAATTCATATTTGCAATGGCATCAACCTTTGTTACTTGAATGCTCCAACTCCCTTTTTCATCTAACCTTCCATAGCTTATGCACTTCATATATTCCCATTTCCATGATCATGTTCATGTCATATTTGAACATTAGTATATCAAAACATCCTTTTCTTTACATCTACTGATTTGGTTATGGTTAGCCCTAAGAGGTTATTCCTTAACTCCTTGTGATTAAGGTTCACAACTATCTCATTCACGTACTAGACACTAGAGATCCTTAAAATCCCCTAGCTTCGAATGTTAGATGGTTAACCTTGCATGACTATGGTTTGTGACCATATCCTTAACATATCAGATATCAGAGATCCTTTAAAGCCCACAACTTAGACTGCTAGAGAAATGAACATCCATGACCACAATGTTGTGACCATGTCCTATTCTCCATATTGGATACTATTCAAAATCCTTGGGATCCATTGCATGCATGCATGATCGTACTGTAACCTTCTTGCATGTTTTCAACCCAATATTGATCTAGGTTATCGTATCAAAGTATTATCAACCAATTTTTATATTTTGTGCCTGATTGTACTATAACTTTAACATGTGTTGTGAACTTGATATCAATTTGGGCCATTGATCTCATAGCCAATATGGATTAATTTCATTGATCGTGTGCTCAATATGCTAAATAACATTTAATTAGCATTAATTGCATATTATTGGCCTAGAATAAGGAGGGATACATTTTTGGTAAAAAACCATTTTTTCAATTATAAAAAAATTGGGCCTTTCTTTGATTTCACATTTTTCCTTAACTGATACACTGGTACCTAATCTGACCTAAACTGAATGTAGAAAACACTATATCTCATTTATGTTGGTGAATCATCGTATTTTTCCTTTTACTACTCAAACTTCATCCTTCCGCATGGGTAGTGTTTCATTTTTCCAATACCTTGCATGGTGTGTCCTCAATTATTTCCCTCTACTACTCGATTTTGGCATGGCTCCTCTTGAGTTACCTTCGACATTAATGAAACTGCAACTATAGTTAACATCAATGATAACAAACACTACTAAAAAAAATCCCCTTTTTCATTAATGGAAATCTCTGTCATCCTTGGGAATTGGAGTATTGTTTCCAACTTTTGATTTGATCTCCAAGAGCTCAACCAACTACCAATTTCTACACCTATCGACACCAATTTCAAAATCTCCTAATCAATCGCAAATTTATCCAATTTCAATGGCTAGTACCAAGTTCCAATCTCTTCTCCTTTAACATCAATGGAAAAGGGCTCTAATACCAACAACACCACCCGATTCCGTTTCTATACTCCAAGTTTGGATGAGACCAAATCCTTTTGATGTTACACAATTTTGCATCTACACCTTGGATGTTTAATTTCCCTTAAATTGATATTTTTGATTATTCATAACTCTCCATTATGTAGGTTTTAGTACTGTATAGTTCATTATTATAAATAGATTCTTAATAACATAGAAAAGATGCAATGGAAAACACAAACGTTAACACAAGAAATTACTATAGAATCCCAACTAGGAAAACTAGAAATATTTTCTCAATATACCTCTTTATAGTATTACATTACAATATATATAAGCCCTAAGGGTTAGCTCAATCGATTTTATCCCTACCATAAAAGCACTTTTTCTAATAAGAGGTCACAAGTTCAATTCTCTCGACACTCTCGGGGTCAATCTCAGTGACCTAACTAGTAGGTGATAACCCCTTCTGCTGGATTTGCATGGTACAAATATTTCATGGACATAGTGGTCACCAATCTCTGGGATATGTGAGCCCCACCTAAAAAATAAATAATTAAAAATAAAATAAAATAATTAAAATAAATTAATTAATTAAATTACAATATATAAATTTACATGGCATGCATAAACCACCAACCCATTTACCATGGATTATATTCAAGAATGGTTACTTAGATGGAACTAAAAAAATATAAGAAAAACCACTATGCACTAAATAACCACTAAAGGAAAAAAGCGTCTGCCCATAACTGGAAATAATGGACACAAAAAACTTCCCATTATTTTTTTTAAGGGGCACTTCCCCAGAAACCCTAGGAAAGGGGTCGTCCACCCCCTACTATACCAAGTTCAAGGTCTAATAATATAACATATACCAAACATTCTCCCACTTATTTTTTTCTTTACAAATAGGGGGGCATAACAATCCCTCTTGTTTCTCTACACAAAGAGAACTTCTTACTGGTCATAGAATTTGTTAATAAATCTACAACATTCTTTAACTTGTCCACCTTCACTAGTAGTGCCTTATTTTCTTCAACCATACCTCTGACAAAGTGATACTGAATGTCAAGATGATTTGTTATAGAATGATACTTTGGGTTATTCATTAGGAATATTGTTTGTTGATTGTCACAATCTATCCTCACAACTTGTTATACCAACCTAATACCTAAACATAATCTCTAAAACCATATTGCTTCATTTATTTCACCTTTGTTGAAGAACCTCTACTGAAGAATATCATAGTATATTGTAATGAAGCAAACTCATCATGGAACCATTAATTTCCTGAGTATAAATATATAAGTATAAAAATAAAATATTCTTTAAAATCATGCCTCACATAAATGTTGGCATTTTTGCATACAAATAGAAGGAAAAATATATAACATGGGGAAGGGAAATATACATGCATGAAAATAGAAGAAGTGTTATGAATAATATGATGATACAATGTATATGATAAGAAAAATGATATATTCTTGCGCTCATGAAAATATTTATGAAAACATTACAAAACTATTATAAAAGTGCAAATGTATCGTGTTGTAGTGCGTTGATAAAGAAAATGAGTTTAGGAATTTTTCGTATTATTTAGATTGAAAATCAAGATATGTTTGATGTGTGTATGTATAACATAATATACAAGAAATATACCTCTTAGACTATAGGGGAAGTGCATGAAATATTTGTAATTGAGTGAAGGAAAAATAATATCATTAGTCATTCTTTTGCTTCATCATGGTGGTCATGGATATTAGCATGAAAATAAACTTACATACGAAATTGGGCATATATAATAAACAAATATATGACTAAAGATGACGACCTACTTTTTGGTAACCTTCATAAACTACCCTGTACTTTATTTTGAGTGTGATTATGAAAATGGTTGGAGGAGGGGAGTTGTTGTCTCAGCGTGGAAGGTGACAAATGTTAAGTATGGCATGTAATGAGCCTTCTATGCCCAAATGTCAAATTTTTATCCTTTTTGAGTGATGAGTTTTGAGATTGATTTAGTACAAGACTAGCTTGATGAGAATGGGTAAATATAGCCTCAACCAATAATATATGGATTTGACAAAATGCCAAAAATATACCCCTTTTATGACTGCATGGTGGACTGCCAAGAGGGCCATGGTGCAACTTCAAAAGAAAATAGATTTTATATATATGTATGATATAATAGAGAATCAAAATGTTTGAGTGTTGGATGGTGAGATGCATACATAAACAAAACTATAAAAGTAAAATGACAAGCCCCAAAGCATATATCTTTTGATATTTAAAGAATTATATGCACACTTTTGTGAGGTCAAGAGGATGACTTTGAATGGATTTTTTTTACTTTCTTATTGTGGCGAGAGTTCTTTGCATCCTACATGGCCACAAACCCATTCCAAAGTTGTAACAGAGGGGTGATGAATCAACTTATCATAGCTCTAAGTGATATAACACACCATGTCATATATGCTAGGACTTTGTGAGTCAGTCTGTTGGTTTGGTTTGAGATGGCATGGTGAACCAAAATGGCACGAAAAGGGTTGAATATAGGAGTTTTTCTTATAAATGGATATTTTCATGTTATGGGTCATGAGTACTATATGCAGGCTTGATGTGTGAGTGGAAAGGTTTAATTTGTCCCTTTGTTATAGCCAAAGGGTTACACTTATGTGCACAAGAAAAGGCAAGATGACCAACCCACTATGGGGGATTAGAAATATAGGTAGTATGAGGTTGCATGGAGATAATTAAGTGCATCTTCATGTTTCTTGTGGAGTTAAATATTGCAAACCATTATCGTGTAATAGAAATAAGGGTTGAGCTTGTTATATGCACATGGAATTGATTTGTGTTAACCATGTCAATGGGCTATAAAAATGGATCTACACAGAGGACAATCATTAGTAGAGAGGGGATTAATGTTGTATGA
The DNA here is from genome assembly GCA_000404065.3 of Pinus taeda. Taxonomy (NCBI): domain Eukaryota; kingdom Viridiplantae; phylum Streptophyta; class Pinopsida; order Pinales; family Pinaceae; genus Pinus; species Pinus taeda. Next base: position 60,135 of record APFE030883387.1, read on the forward strand.
CCAACTTGAAGGTGAGAGAGAAACCAATAAAAATTATGAGGACATGCTATATGAAAAATAATATTGTGCATTGTGCACCAGGTTGGGTAACCAATATCATTCTTATAATGTGGTCCTTGTGCTGGCCAGTGTCGAGGGGATTTACTCAGAAAAAAGGAATAGGAGTGTATGCCACGACATTGTTAATTTGTTTATATTTTTCCTTATATGAAAATGAGCCCAAATTAAATAGAGGAACTTCAGAGCTAGGGTCGGTTATTCAAGGCTTAGATGGAGGAAGCCAATAGCACCGAATTGTGTATGACGGGAAAAGAATGGTTTTTACAATGGAATGAATCATTCATGGCTAAAACATTTAGTTAACTACATTCATGTTTGTGAATTGAAAAATTAACAAGAAAAAGGGAAAAACTATGAATACGATTAACTGATGTAGTATGTTTAACAAACCTAACAAATCCATTTTTTTTAAAAAGCCATTAATGAGTGGGAGTTGAAACTATAATATTTTTTTTAGCTAAAGCCAACACACTTTATCTACCCTAGAATTGTTTGCCATCAGTTCCCTCCAGTTGTTGTGAGAACCATACTAATTTTTTAGACAGTCTCTGAGCTCAATTTCTCCTCAAGAAAAAAAAACTCACCAACTACCTCTTCTTAGTTTTGATTCTTGGGATACGACAAGATAAAGCTGTCATGCCTCATTAATTTAACCAATTAAAACACCTCATGTTATGTGGCTCAAACAATTTTTTATAGGGACGGAATATGTGCCATATCTTCCCAGCGTGTGGCCTCATAAAACTCATTTGATATTTATAGTGTGGGGTTTACAAAACTCGCTTAATTTGCATAGAGATAAAACACAATGTGGTGTACCTTGTTAAACATTATATGCATGTCTCCGAACACTAGCGAGTGTGCATAGTATGTTGCGACCTTACTTTATATGGCCGGGTATGCATTCACATAATTTATGTCATTAAGAACATTACATTTTTTATAATAAATCTTACATCCATTTCTTTTAAGATTTTGTTAAAAAGTTGCATTGACTATTCCTTCTTTATAGTTGTTTAATTCCATGTGTGTAATGGATGTTGTTATCATGGCATAACACACACAATGTACTACTTAGTAAATATGCCACAAGTGTTCATGGGTCCACATTTAATATGTTGGAAAACAACACTATAAACATATTTTCATATGCTTTGTGACCATGTCAACCACATTTGTCATATGATAATCTTTTATAACCATTAATGCCATGTACCTTAGCAAAATCTGCTTTATATGAAAACATTATTGGGGCAATTTGAACAACAAAATTATAACCTATGTTCATGCCATCACAATTATGGCCTAACCGTTATGCCAAATATTTATCATAATATTGTTATGTTAATATCTAAAATAAAGACCTTCACAACCTTGTGGTTTCTTTATAACTTGATCAAGAAACTATCAAATTTGCATGTTTATACCTTTACCTTTGTAACGTCTTTGTGCTCAAAAGTATGGTGATATTGTAAAGAGTAATTTCTCAAGGAGTAAAGTATCCATTTTCTTATTATGCCAAGAATTTATCATGAAAATAAGATGCCCATAATGATAATGTAGCTATCTATTTCGTGAACATATCATTACTATGAACATAATTAAAACCTTCAAACTACATAGAAAGTTTATATACAACCAGGTATAGCCCATGTAACACCATGTACTTATATGAAAATATAAACTACAAAATGATGTCATGTAAATAATCCGTATTTCTCCATGGGATCCCACCTACTAAGTCCTTAAGGTTTTAGTTAATTTAGAGGAATTATTCTTTTAGGATTTCTAAGGGGAGGCATGAATAAGTGCAATGGCTTGCACAATTTGATGATTTCATAGGGAAGGTTGTATGTTACAGGCCAAAACTTAGAATTTATGGAATCATTTGTTAAGAAAGCTTGGAATAGTGAGAGAGAGTAGGTTTTTTTCATGTATGTAAAAAAATCATGGGATGCAAGAAGATGGGATTAATCATCACCTGTTATGATTTTATGTAGAAAAAGTGATGAGGAAGTGCCAAGTTTAGTAGCAGCATCTTCTTTCACACCCATTGATAGTCACTATGTTTTCTTGATCTATAATATATTTAGGTTATAATAAGTTGTTAGTACAACATTTACATAATTAATGTACTTTGTAAATATTATAGTAAATGGCCTAGATTCGAGGGAGAAACAACACTGCACTCAATGATAACGATTGAAAAATAAAAAGTTAAAGGACAAAAAGTAAAAGAAATCAAGAAAATGCAAAAAGGAAAGTAAAAAGAACAACAACAAAAAATTCAAAAGAAAGAAAAATAATATGTATAAGAAATATCATAAAATAGTTATGTCATCCTTTGTTTTTGTAAAGGGAGGGAAAGTTTTTCTTAGAGCTTGTCTCATTTGAAGTAGAAAAGTCATCATAGAAATGTACTTTGTAATTTATTTTTCTAACAAGCATGAAACTAGCAACCATCCAAATAATTCAATAAGAAAGGTAACATGAGAAGGGGATGAAGCTTTTGGGTCATTCGTAATCATCCTTTCATGTGTGAGGTTAATAGGATTTTGTGTTTATATATCAATATCTTTAGTTGAAATATAAAATTGGATAGTACAATGATTAGAATAGTGTGTTACTTTGAGAACGTCCTTAGATTCATGTAATAAATAAATTAAACATCTAAGAGTATGGATTCAAATACTTTTCTTTGATATGCTGCCTTATATCTCTCTTTATTGTTAGACACATCATTTAGATAAAAATGATTTTTGAGGGCAGAAACCCATTTAGGGTACGTATTGTCCATCAGTTAAATTCTTTCCTTCTTTCTAGAGGGTTTTCCTCGAATAATGACCAAATTATCTTGTCATCTAAGAATACCTACCAATCGTATTCATTATTTAGTATATGAGGTTGACATGATGTTTGTAAAATGAAATCAGGCCTCTCAAATAGAAGTTGTCTTTGATGGCTAACAATATACACATCCAAGTGATCAAACAAGGTATTTAATTCCCTGCAAACAAGAGCAATGTTAAAAGAAAGTATCTCAGAAATATTTTTTCCTGCAGCTTGAGTATTTTGATTGATAACTTATTAGAAGGAGAATATACCTTTATCATTAGATTGAAAATAAGTTGAGAGTCACCAAAAGTGGTCAAATGTTTACAATCGAAATTAATGTCTTGTCGAATACCTAAAAGTAAAACTTTCAACTGAATGGTGTTATTGGTACAATTCAATTCAAGTACAAAGGATAATTGATGTATCTTACCAAGAGGTGAATATAGCACAACTATGGTGTCATTTATTTCATTTAAGGATGAACTATTGAAGTGTGGTTGATCTTCATGATTGACTCCAGAAGAAGGAAATGAATCTTACACAATAAAAAGAGAATAAATTCCCAAGTCTTATATGATGTAATGTGAATGGGGCTAGGGAAATTTATAAATTTAATGTGTGATTCTTCCTTGCCCCAAAACAATAATATTTTTACCATATTTACAAAGGGTCATATGAGTGGCATATAATGACATATACCCAGATGTTCTAGTTTGCCAATCTCTACCAAGGATGATCAAAAAGTTACTTAATGAGATATCCATCACATTGATATTACATTTTGTTCTAATATTAGGATGAGGAAATAAGATTAATGTGATGTCTTTAATCTCAACAATCATTGTCCTTGAGAATTTTTGTAGGCCACCATTTTCTTGAGTCTCTTGTTAGAGCATTGCAACCCTAATTGCTCCATATTAATTTTAGGCATGACATTGGGTCCTGACGCACCATCAACTAAACAACAATGAGAAAATTTATCACAAACTTTCACAGGTACATAAAAAGGATGGCTTTTAAGAAAGTTTCTAGAATTATTTACAATGAATAATTTATGTTGAAGAGAATCTTCTTTTGGTAAATCTTTGAGGAAATGTATGGGAGAAGATTTTTTTCACTTAAAAAAATTCTTTAAATGCTATTTTTTATCTGGAATGATGGCCATATCAAGCAATGTGGCATCAACCTTAATGTTAACCATTTGCTTCATAATATTTAGTTGAGAGGTAGCCGAAGAAGACACAGTAAAAGAAGTTGGATTTAGATATGCGAAAGTGGCATATGGGGATTTTTTTATTATTGGCCTCCTTAGGGAGTTGACCCCTATCATTTACAGGTCTCCAAGCACTCATTGTTTCATAATCTTGAGTTCATTATCATATTCCCAATCCAAGATTGCAACCATATGGTTAATTCTTTCGCCAAGAATTTTTTCCTAACGATTATTTTTAACCTCATAGGCCTTTTCATCATGGTATTCTCAACAAAGTAACAACATGGCTGGCAAAGAAGGGTGTTGGGATGATATGTCTGGGAATGGTTTCTTAAGAGAGCTAAAGTGGAATCTTCAGCATGAGGGTACACTATGACCTTCTTCTCAAAATATATCAATTGATTACTCATGTATTGCATGAGTTCAAGAATGGAAGACATGTCAAAATGGTTAAGTGAGGCTTCAGGTCAAAGACGAATGTGATGAAATTTCTCTTCATATTCCAAACATATTTTCAAAGTGACCCCTAGGTTATTTGAATTTTCTCCTCTAATTGGTGATAATAAGCGAGAGGCATAGTATTGTAGTGGTGCATCATAGCTACTTGATTTTGTGGCCTAATGATCTCTAGAATCAAATTACATAATTAGTGAATTGAAGATTAAAGGATGTAATAGCTCCAACTTTTGTATAGGTAACATTATTATATTCTTGGAGGAGATCAACAAGGCTATGAATTTGGACATAAGTAAACTTAAACCAATAGGAGAGCTCCATCTAGGTAGAGAAGGTTTTGGGCAAAGTTCAAATAAATATGTTAGCACTCAGAATGAACCTCAAGGCTGAGAAGAGGCAATTCTGAGGTAACCAAGGACCAAGCTTTTCATCTGGCATCTCGCCCTGCCAAACCAAAGAGAGCTCTCTCTTTTCCAACAAAACGTGGCTGTGATAACTAAATCTTAGGCTAGCTATTAAGTACGGGGATTTGATTGAAATTTGAGGGTTGAAAATAGTGAGAGAAGGGATCATTGGGCTATGGAATCGAGGCTTGTTTCTGCCGGCAAAATTGGGGCAAAGTAAATGCAATGTTCGACCAAATAAAATATGTAAATGATAGAAGGAAAGAGGAGACATCTCACTTCACTGCAGGCATCAATCAAGGGATGGATCTACAGTGGCAGTGTTAGAAGAAAATAAAACACCGGCTTACTCAACAGAGCATCTAACAGAGGATGGATTGTGCAAAGATAACCACTACATTTAACAACAAAATCATTGTGAAAGGAGAATCATGCGTGGATGGACTCCTAACACTTCGCTTAGATAATGTTGTAACAAGAATTAGTAGAAAAAGCAAAGTATGTAAGTGAATTTACAAGAAAAACAAACATATGCTGGACATTGGACACCACGATGGATCCCAAATCTAAAAGATAGAAACTACCCCATTAAAAATAATATTCAGAATAAACTTTGCATAGTCCAAGGCAGCCTCACTCTGCTGCAAAAATTGAAACTCTTACACTCTAAAATTCATAAAATATATACAATTATCTCATCCTTTTTCTAAGGGAGTTGAGCTCAACCATCTCCCTAAAGATAGAAACAGTTACATTAAACTTGGACCGAATTTCTGAAAATAGGGGTCAAATATGAACTCGTATCTCTTGAACCATAACACCTGTTACAAAAATAAAAGATTTTTTTGTAAATAAGGTCATGTTTGAAAAAAACCTCTCTCAAATTTTAGAAATTTGTTTCCAGTTGGTCGGAATCTATGCCACAAAATAATCTCTAAAACAGGAAATCATTAAATATGTAAATATGTAAATATAGGCTGTAAAGATCTAGTCAAATATTCCAATTCATGCTAGCTGTGAATAAACTGAAAGAGTTTTTTGTTATATGGCTTGTGGTTGAAAAAAACTCCTTGTTTTTCTCAAAATTACTTTCCATCTATTGTAAAATGGTCCCACACTACAATGACTAAAATAGTAAAACAAATGCAAAATTTGTTTTGTTTTAATGTAGGCTTCAAATATCACTATATATCTCCCACATAGTAACACCTGTGCATAAAATGAAGGACGTTTTTATTACTGGGTACGTTATTGACAAAAACCTCTTTCACTTTTGTAAAATTCATGTCCATTTCTTTAGAAATTGATTTTGTAGCAAACTTGTCCCTGTGTGCAACAAATGGCCTCAAAACATGCATAACCAAGAATCAATCATTCATTTCGATCATATCTTCTGATTCGGGAGGTAGTTTTGGGAGAGTGATATACCATTGGAAATATTTTTCCAATATGATTCTGATGAACATACTTAGGATATGATTTGCACTGAAGATCATGTGCAAAACATCCCTAAAAACTAGACATAGTGAGAACTCATTTTGATCCCTCGTGACAGGCTACGAAGACTGGAACTAACATTGGCCTTATTTGGGATGGCAAATCCTTAGAGGTGTCAAGAACACTGTATACCAAGTGCCTCATCCATTGGGAAATATATTCACAAACAACTATAAACCCTAAAAACTCATACGAATCCAAAAACATATAGATACTACAATACGTACATAAACAAATACTGGAAACTGAAATGTTGCCTTCGGCAGCTTATTTATTTACAAATATATCGTACTATAATGTAAAATTGATAGATCAAGTTATGTTGTAATGCTATACCAACCAATCAAGTAGCCGTGGCAACGATGATGTTAGTGAGTGCTTGAACTAGGACACAATTGGAAATGTTGACAGCCATACATGCACAAAATGAGTCTGGTTGTGTAAAAGACAATCTGATTTGTCATTCAAACTGAAAAAATACTCCATATATACAACAATAGGATCATAGAAACCAGATTATCTCTACTTCCCTAACTCCTCAACATATTCCAGCTGCAAACTATCAATGCAAATGTCCACGTGCAGCCCTATTGTTTCTTGTTTTGAAGGAGGGAGAGCTTCCACGAACTTTTGGAATCTCGGAATTCATATGACTTAACTTGAACATCTATACACTTAGTCTCCTTCTAAAAATTTTCAACCACTAACTCAAAGAAACCAATTTTACCGATAAGAGGAAGCTTTAGAGATCTCAAACATTGAAGCATAGTAATGAAAAATACCTCATCTATTTCAATATCCACTAACTGATCCCTAAATAATTTTAAAACTTCACAAAACATAGGGTTTGCCACATACCCTACCATCTTATTTTAATGCATGAATGGTTTAGTGAGCGCTGGAATCTCTGGATTGAGTTGGAGTCACCAGGTGAATTTTTTAGCCTTCATATGCATCTGATCATTGTCCACCATTAGTGAGTAGATCTGCAACTTCAATGATCTTTCCTGATGAAGATCTGTCACCTTGTCCCCAACAACGAAACCAATATCTTAGCACTCAGAATGAACCTCAAGGTTGAGGAGTGGTAATTCCAAGGTAACCACAGACCAAGATTTTGGTCTAGCATCTAGCCCTACCAGACCAGAGAGGGATCTCTCTTTGCAAACAAAATGTAGCTATGATAACTGAATCTTAGGCTATCTATGGAGTATGGGGATTTGATTGAAAGTTGAGGGTCTAAAACAGCAAGAGAAGGGACCATTGGGATATGGAATCGAGGCTAGTTTCTGCCATCAAACTTGGGGCAAAGTAAGTGAAATGTTCAGCTAGATAAAAGATGTAAATGAGAGAAGGAAAGAGGAGAAAGCCCACTTCACTGCAGGCATCAATCAAGGGATGGATCTACAGTGGTAGCTTTAGAAGAAAAAGAAATGTTGGGTTACTCAATAGAGCATCTAACAGAGGATGGATTGTGCAAATATAACCACTACATTTAACAAAAAGATCATTGCGAAAGGAGAATCATGCATGGATGGATTCCTAACACTTATCTTAGATAATGTTGTAATAAGAATTAGCAGAAAAAACCAAGTATGTTAGTTAATTTACGAGAAAAATAAACACATGCTGGACATTAAACACCGTGATGGATCCCAAATCTGCATTAAAAATAATATGCAGAAGAAACTTTGCATAGTCCAAGGCAACCTCACTCTGCTGCAAAAATTGAACCTTTTACACTCTAAAATTCATAAAATATATACAATTAGCTCATCCCTATACTATGGGAGTTGAGCTCAACCATCTCCCTAAAGATAGAAACAATTATATTAAATTTGGACCAAATTTCTGAAAATAGGGGTCAGAGATGAACCTGTATCTCTTGATCCATAAAATCTGTTACAAAACTGAAAGAGGTTTTTGTAGAAAAGGTCATGTTTGAGAAAAATATCTCTCAAAGTTTGGAAATTCGTTTCTAGTTGCTCGGAATCTGTGCCACCAAATAATCTCTAAAACAGGAAATCATTAAAATTATATTTAAATCTGTAAAAATAGGTTGTAAATATCTAGTCAAACATTCCAATTCACAACACCTGTGAATAAACTGAAAGAGGTCTTTTTTATATGGATTGTGGTTAAAAAAAAAATCCCTTTGGTTTCTCAAATTTACTTTCCATTTTTTGTAAAATGGCGCCGCACTACAATGGCTAAAATAGTAAAACAAATGCAAAATTTGTTTTGTTTTAATGTAGGCTTCAAATATCACTGCATATCTCCCACATAGTAACACATGTGCATAAACTGAAGGGGGTTTTTATTACTGGGTATGTGATTGACAAAAACATCTTTCACTTTTGTAAAATTCATGTCCATTACTTCAGAAATGGATATTTTAGTAAACTTTCCCCTATGTACAACAAATGACCTCAAAACATGCATAACCAAGAATCAATCATTTATTTCGATCATATCTTCTAATTCGGGAGCTGGTTTTGGGAGTGTGATATACCGTTCAAAAGATTTTTCCGAGATACTTTTGGTTAACATGCTTAGTGTATGATTTTCACTAAAGATCATGTGCAAAAAATCTCTAAAAACCAGACATAGTAAGAGCCCATTTTGATCCCTAGTGACAGGCTGCTAAGATTGGAACTAACACAAAGATTTCAAAAAAATTCACATGTAGGTGTCATTGTCATTGGCACCAAAGTTATTACATGCATTAGAGAAAGCAACTATATTCTCATTAGCATTGATGGTGCCATGAACTGAGAATTTGGGTAGATAATCTTTAAATTTGGGTAATGGAGTATTAGTTAGTGTTAAATTTAATGGGGAGGCCGCATGCCAAGGAGTAGCATTTACATATTATTCAAATTGGAATAGGCCATACTTCCTAATTACCATGAAAGAATTATTGATAAATTGAACTAGATTAAAATATGAATAAATATTACTAATTTGGATGGATGATGAAGCATTCAATGAAGAATTCAAGGAAGTGGAAGTATATTGGGAAGGAGAATGGGTTCTTGAAATGAACCTTCAAGAGGGAGAGGCTTTCTTAGAAGAAAAAATAAATTCTTGATAAAATTTAAACAATTTTAAGCAATAATAATAATGTTTCACCATTTCAATTCCTCTAACAGTTCGTATTTGGGGTTCAATCCACAAATTATTATAAAATAACAAAGTTCACTAGTCATAATCTAGATATCTTTGATCAACATGATCTCTAAGATGTCTTTCAATGTAGGAAAGAGAAGTTTAAAAACAAACGATCAATTAATCGACTCTCCAGTATGGTCTCTAAAAGTTTTTGATGAGTGAAGTTTCTTATGCATCACTACCAACTTCCTTGAATCTCATAGGGAAGGTGAGATGATGGGACTATGCTTGGGGTTTAATGCCCAAAAAAACTACAATTATATACAATAGATTTGAACAATAAAATAAAAGAAATTGATTACAGTGATGAAACAAACAAAAAAGTGATAATATCAACAATTATGTACATTATATAAAGTGATTAAATTTTAATTTAAAGAAACTAGTAAAAAACTAATAAATAAAATCACAATTTATTTTTTTATGATTATACCCTGTTGGTCATAATACTACACATGTATTAAAGTTTGACATAAATGAACTAAATAATTTTAGTCACTAATGATAGAGACATTGCTCATAAAAATTAATAATATAAAGTGAAATTCTTGGAGAAATATGCCAAAACGATATCGGCCATTAACCGCTGATTTTATTAATAAAGGTATGAGTACAACATATTGTTTTGGTTGATTTCTATGATTATCTAGACTAGAAATCAACTTTAAAGTGTATAAGATGTAAAAGGAATCATACATAGACACTTGGAATGCTAGAAAATAAGCAGGACAAAATGATGGGAATCTTGTACTCTTTCGATAAGAATGGATCGACAATATCTTCTGCAAAAATTGCAATAGGTAGCATTGATATGATAAGTATCAAACCTTCTATTAGCACAAAAATGCAATAATAAAGAAAAACCTTAAGAAAAGAACCATAGATTGTTGAGCTCACTTTCTCCTTGTCACTCGAAGTACTTTTGTTTTCACCAAAGCAAGTAAACTCTTGTACTATTGAAAGGTTAATTAGAGGAAATATGACAACTTTAAAACTTATGCATACCTCTCCTCACTAGTACTTTCTAGTCCCCTTCTATTCCTTCTGTTTAGTTTCATATTCCCCTTAGGTATTAGAGAGAAAATTTGTTTTATAATTAATGTTTCTATTATGTTAAATACTTCTTGTTTAGAGGTAATCCATTATTAGGGGTTTGTTAATTTAATTAAATTCATATTAATATGTGGGGTCCTTGATCTTGTGCATAAAATATTCTCGTTAACCTTTGTACCTCACATGAAACCAAATATATTAGTATGACATCAACAAGAATACCATCACTATACAAAATAACATATATGAGGAAACTCAATAGGATTAAACATGTATAAACAAGCATGAGCAGTCATCTTTATTTCTGCCATGAACCATAGTTTCATCAAAATATGTACCATAGTAAAAAAAATATGTTGTCCCAAAAACATGGCAATATCATAATCTGAAATATGTCTAAGTAAAATAATAGAAAAACACATCATGCCAAAGAATTAACTCATGTCAACTCAGGATATCTACTGGAGCTATCCACATAGAGTGGTCTTTTCTCGTCTTTCTTCCTTTCTCCTTCTACCTCCATATGCATGTCATGGAAGGGGACTTCTCATATCCCCCCTTCTTCAGTTGTGTGAATGTCTAAATGCACGTGTGATGAAGTGGCCTTAGAGGGAGAACATACATACATAACTAACATATGTAACTTCCCCAATGCCAAATGTATAAGTTAATCAAGGAGTTGTTGAGCATGAAAAGAAGTAGCCTTAAACAATGCAAATTGTACTTGAGGAGGAATGATCACAAGGTAGACGAAGTGATGAGAAATAGTAGGTCAAGTGCAATTCCGAGTGTGAACCTCACATGGTTGGTTTTCTAACCATCATTATGTACTAGTGATTGTTGATATACATGAGGTTTTGGAATTTCCATTATGGTAGGATGTGGAAGAGCTATGTTATGTGAAGCATGTGGGGAAGGAGGACCTCCGAGGTAAAGTGACATGTTTGGGTCAACTAGTTGATCTCCTCAAGTATGCATAAAAGTGTATAGAAAATATTTTATGTTTTCCATCCACGATATAGTGGTTCTTATGTCTTTCCCCCTTCCATTTTCCCAAAGCCTCTACTAAAGAAACTCATAGTTTACAATAATTAAGAAAATTTGTCATGTATACATTATTTTCCTAAGTATAAATATATAATTAGCAAAATAAAGGACTTTTTAAAAACATTTATCACATAAATGCTAGAGTGCTTTGCATAAACGCAGAAGGGAAAATATATAACATGGGGAATGGAATTCTCCATGCATGCAAAGAGAACACGTGTTATGAATAGCATGTTGATACAATGCATATGGCAAGATAAATGAGATATTTTAGAGCCCATGAAACGTTTTATGAAAACATTATGGAACTGTGAGCAAGGGGAAATATTTATCGTCTTGTCATGTGTTGATAAAGACAACCAGTTCATAAATGTTTCCCATTGTTTACATTGAAAATATAAGTATGGATGGTGTATATATGTAAAACCTAATATACAGTAAATGTACATGTTAGATTTTAGGGGAAGTGCATGAAATATTTGTAATTAAGTGAAGGAAAACAATATTTTTTGTTTTGTTTTTCATTTTTCTTCATAATGTTGCCCATGGATACCAGTAGAAATGGAACTTACATACAAAATTGGGCATATCTAATGAACATATAAATGGCACTTACATACGAAATTGGGCATATATAACCTTCATAAAGTCCCCGATACTTTATTTTGAGTGTGATTCTGGAAATGGTTGCAGTTAAGGGGGCGTTGTCTTAGTGCAGGAGGTGGAAATGTCATCTATATGGTGTGGATGATCTTGTTAATGTCAAATTTTTATCCCTTCTGAATTATGAGTTTTGAAATTGATTTAGTGAAATACTAGCCTGATGAATATGTGGTAAGATGGCCTTAACCAATAATATATGGGTCACAAAAAATTCAAAAGAAGAGGCCCTTTTTATGATTGCATGACAGGTTGCTAAGAGGGCCATGAATGAGTTAAAAATTAGCTTAGTATATAATATGTATGAAAAATAGAAATGTGCCAATGTTTAAGAGCAGGTTTGGGAGTCACATAAAGAAATATTACTATGAAAGTCAAATGAAAAGGCCCAGTGCAGGTATTTTATGATATTTAAATAATTATACACCTACTTGTGTGGTCAAGGCATTGACTATGAAAGGGTTTCCCCATTTTTTTTATTGTGCCAATAGAGATTTGCATCCTACGTGGGCCAAAAACTCATTCCAAACTTGCAATAGAGGGGTGATGTGGTTGCTTTTCATAGCACCAAATGAGATAAAACATCCATATTGTATAAACTAGGACTTCATGGTTTATCCTATGGGTTTGGTTTGAGAAGGTGCAATGGACCAAGATGGCATAATAGGGTATACAATTTTTCATTACAAACCAATAGTTATGTTCCCAGGGTTAAGGGTAATATATATGAGTTGGTTGTGTGAGTGGAGATCTTTCATTTTCCCCTTGCAGCGACCAAAAGGATACACTTATATGCACAAGGAAAAGCATGAGATGATCAACCAGCATTGAGTTTGTAACATAGGACTGTAAAATGGCTTCGTGGATTATAAATAAGGTATTATGAGGTTACATGGAAATAATACAGTACATTTTACTGTTTTATGCGTAAGGAAGGATTACACACCATTATCATGTGATGGGAATAAGGGTCATCCTCATTCTTTTCACATGAACATGATTTATGTTATCCATGGTCAAGGGTTCGAAATATAGATTTACACAAACGATAGCCATTTTTATAGTGGGGATTAGTGGCATATGACTAACCTAAAGGTGAGAGAGAATTCAATCAAAATTATGAGGTCATGATTTATGAAAAATAAAAATGGTGCATTGGGAAGTAGCTTGGGTAACCAAATTCATTCTTATATGTGTATGATATGCTAGCCGTGTTCAAGGGCCTCTGCTAAAAACAAATGAATAGAAACGTAGGCCACAACGCTATCATGTTTGTGTATATTTTTGCTTCAAGGAAAACATGAGCCCAAATTTTATCGAGGAACTTCAAATTCAGTGGTTGTTATTCAAGGTTGAGATGAAGGAAGGAAAGATCACATGCTTGTGTACGAGGGTAAATAATAGTTTGTACAACGAAATGAATCTTTCATGGGTAAAAAAAAATAAATATTTTTTGCATGTATGTCAGTGAATCGTCTGAGTAAGAAGTGAAAGAGAAAAAATATGAATAAGATTAACTCTTGCACTAAGTTTAACAAACCTAACAAATCAAAAATTTTCCAAAGAACTATTAACCAGTGGGAGATGATACTAAAATATTTTCTTACGCAAATCCAAAAAACTTTATTTCTACTAGATTTGGTTGCCAATGGTTACCTCTATTCATTGTGAGCACCATAATAGGTTTTCAGAGACCATTTTAGCTCAACTTATCCTTAACAACAAAAGCACTTAGCAAATACTTCTTCTTAGTTGTGCTTCCTAGGTTACGATGTAATAAACATCTGGAATGAATTATTAATTCCATCAACTACCACACCTAGTGTTTTGTAGATTAGACATTATTATCATAGGGATGGTATATGTGTCATATGTTCCCATATTGGAATCTCATAAAAGTCATTTCATATTTATGACGTGGGCTTTAATTTATTTTTTAATTTTTAGGGAGAGAAAACACATGGCAGTGTAGCTTGACACCATTTATAAAACTTGTATGTGTGTCTTCAACCACTAGTAGGGGTGCTTAGTATGTCACAACCTTAATTTATATGGCCAGGTATGCCTTCACAAAAATTACAACTGTATCAAACCTCTAACTATAACCCAAAAAAAATCCTTTCATTCACCATCGTTATATAGTACTATATGCAAGCATGATTTATATGGTTTAAAGTTCCTTCAATTAACCATTGTTATATAATATCATATTCAAGCATGTCATGTATGGTTTAAAATGGTTGGTGTTCAATATAATTTATGTTTAATCATTTAATGGAGCCCTTGATGTATTACTATATATAAATATCTATATATATATATTTAAAGCTATCTATCTACTTACCTATACCTATACATAGTCAAACCCCACTAATTTCCTAATTACCCCCACCCCCTCTCTCCTATACTCAGTGTGTTGACCCCCTCCTCGTCTACTGGCGCTCTTCTTAGGTGGAATGTGGATCCATTCCTTCCCTTTGGTGAAATGGCAATCCATGCCCTTCCCTCCCACCAGTTGGCTTAGGTCGGATGGCATAAGGTAACAAAATTCTTGTAAGATTGAAAACCTGCCAGTGCTAAACAACTGGATTCATGCAATATGGTTAGGTGGGCATGCATCTTGAGGTTTATGGTTTCGAAGTTGGATCGGGGGTAGATATCCACTATTTTTAGATTTACGACCCTGATTTCACAGCCCTAACCCTGGCCATATTTGGTTTCCCACCGCTGCAATTTTCACCATTTTCAATCTTTCTAGAGGCTTGGAAAAAGCGAGGTATGATCCATTTGTTCGAAGGTCTAATTCACTGATGAGGGTTACACTGTTGTCACCATAGGAGTTCCCTCCATCTTTACTATCAAGGCCTAACAGAACCTCCTCTTTGGCACTCATAGATGGTTATACTCCACTGCCTCTCGATGGAATATTTGTAGACCACGACGTAGATGGGCATCACCTTGGTTCTAACATTCTTATGAATTCAACAACTTCCCTATTTTTCTCTACAGTTCTCTACCATTTTTTCCTAGCATACTCCTGATAGTTTCCAGTTTTCGAAAGGGTTTACTCTTTATTCGCAACTAAAATTTTCTTGTTGGTTTGTGCAGGGGAAGGTACAAGGGGTTGTAGGGATAGTCATTTTCTTTGGCGTGAGGGTGATTTTCATTACCTAGGTAACTTTCTTCCTAGCTTCTTATGTGATTTTCTACATTTTAAGTTCATGTTTATCCTGATATCCGACTTGACTCATTATGTTGGGCATCTCTTCAGGTGGTTGTTTGATATCCTAGTTCCGAGCACTACTTTAGGTAAACTCTTTCATTTGCCTCACCCTTTTTGGAATTCTCAACCAAGTTTTAAGGGTTTTACTCTTCAATAACTGGGTTTTGTAACGATGCCTAGGTAAGCTCGATGGTGAAGGTTTGTTTACACATTTCCAGTAGAATTGGATGCACCTCATTTGTATTTTATTGTCTTATTCTAGATTGGTGGTCTCTTAGTTTCCACTTCCTTCTCTCCATGGGGTTTTCCGCTTGCAATAATACTCCTCTCACTCTCATTTCATTGAATCTGGATAATTGTACATCTATATTTAATATTGCTTCCTAGATACATGTCTGTGGTTCCCTTGGCATTCTCAGTTGCATATTTGAGTCTCCTAGTTAACTATCAACCCCTGCTTAGTCGTAGACCTGTGGTACGCTAGAGGACTATTTACTTGTGTTTACTATTCTTTATTCTAAAGCTAAGTTTAGCTTACAGTCTTAGTGTGTGACTGATTTAGTGCTCTGTGACTCTGGTAAAATGTATTATGCTTCTTGATGTCCCCATACTGGCCATATTGGTTATGTTCTCTTTTGTTGAATTCTGACTGGAACAGAAAATTTTGTTCATAACTATGAATTATTGATTTATTTTTGCTATATATTTATAAACTTAATGAAAGAGAGATATGGGACTGTTCAAATGTAGGCTTAGTGTTCTACATTGTTTACAATGGATTGTTCGTGCTTTTCTCTATATAATTCATGTATTTTGATTTTTGAGAAAGAAAGAATGAGATTTGTATCCTATGTCTCAGCCTCAAGCAGGGTACTAGTCTAAAGTTATTTCATCTCTCGCATGCATAGTTTCTTCCACTTAGTTTTCTTCCAAGTATGCATCCATGGTAGTTAGTATGGTTTCCTAGACAGGCTTAATTGTGCATGCCACCCTTGTTGTATTATTATTCAGATGATTATATGATGCTACTATTTTTTAGTTTATGATTACCTATATGATTGCATGCATCCCTGTACTTCTTTTGAAATCAGTCATGTGTTTTTCTTTTGATAGATAGCTCTAATTATTGTATTTATCAGTATTTCCATGTATTTACTCTATTTGCACTATTCGACTGACAATTCTACTTATTTTATCCATTGTTATTGTCATGCATGTACTATGTTTGCACTATAATACAATTACTTGAACTCATGCATGCATAACGGTAAGAAGATTAACTTGCCTAATTTCCTCGGTATCACTACCTATATCTGACATGCATGAATTTCTATAAAGTCATTTCTGTTATTTTCCTTGTATGCAATTTGTCTTATATCATGCATACAATAAAGCCAATACCTACATCATTCATATACCTTTAAATAATGGTTAGCTAGAGATATAAATCATTATTAATTATCTTACTTTCCTACTGCATAATAATATCCATATATCAACAATAAGGTAGCAACTTCATGAGTGATTCTGCAATATTTTTCACACAGTTTTTCAACCTACGCCTTTAAAAAAATAGAACGTAATCAAAATCTACCATAACTCTAGTCCATGCAATTTCTCTGCCATACTACATCATTATAAATATTATTGATATTTTCGATGGGTACAAGATCTTCTCACCAGTACCCTTACGTAGGAAATCTATGGCTTGTTGTACTAAACCTTGCAACCATGAATCCCCTCTAATTCCCCCCGAGTTGTGATAACATTCTAGGCCTCAGTAACCTCTACTGAGCCTTGATAATGTTTATTTAACATTATCTTGCTCACAGATTTTTCCTTAGCAACATTCTACCTTTTAATCTTAAACATCCTTTCCTGATTATAATAAGTTTGTTCCATCCTATTAAAGTGACTAGTGATGGTAACCATCAAACGACTAATTATTTTAATTACAATGTGAGGTGTACATCATGTCACC
Organism: Pinus taeda; assembly: GCA_000404065.3. Classification (NCBI taxonomy): domain Eukaryota; kingdom Viridiplantae; phylum Streptophyta; class Pinopsida; order Pinales; family Pinaceae; genus Pinus; species Pinus taeda. The sequence goes on from APFE030883387.1 coordinate 77,735, forward strand.
TTAAAATTTAACATCGTCCTTGGTGTTTATTATTATTGTGAAAATAATTATGGATACGTTTCCTTCATGACATATCATTTTTCCTAGGTTTCCTCCTCAGACGTAAAGTGTCACCACTGCACTTTAACCTAAGCAATGACCTGATTCCACAGTACGGTTTCCCTCCACTCCAAAATGTGGAGTGGTTCAAGAAAGAAGTCTCCTTCAGGCTCCACCTGTAAGAGATGCCAAAAAATTATATGAGAGTTGGGTTGCACTTATTTTTTTTAATAATTAGACATGAAATACATTATGCACTTTAACATGAGAAAGTAGAGATAATTGATATGCTATTGGACCTATTCAGTCTAATACTTCAAACAACCCACAAAAATGTGGTGCTAGTTTTGCACAATCTCTATTACTCAAGGTGATTTTGTGAGGTTTGACCCTTAGATACACATGCTCCCCAATATGAAATTATTTAGGAGTTATTTTCTTATCTTCTTAGCTCTTTTGAAGGTCTTGTGTGATTTTAATGTTCTGTTGAATTTTCAGCACTATTTCTTCCATATCTCCCAAGACCTCCGATCCAAGGACCAATCTATCTTCTGGTTGACTTTAGATAAGAGGGGTATGGAATTTTTTTCCATAAAGAGCTTCAAAGGGGCTCATTTTAATGGAAGCATGACAACTATTGTTGTAGGCGAATTCAACTAGATTCAGAAAGTCTTCCCATTTTACGAGTCTATCCATTACGTACATTCGAAGAAAACCTTCCAAAATCTGATTTGTTCTTTCAGTTTTCCCATCCATCTATAGATGGTAGGCAGTACTAAAGTTTAGTTTAGTACCAAAATTTTTTAATAATGATTTCTAGAAATTTGAGGTGAACTTTGTGTCCCGATCTGATATTATCATTTTGGGTATACCATGTAGGCTAAAGATATATTTCATGAAGATATTTGCAATTTGTGCTGTACCAAAAGTCAATTGCACGGGAATAAAGTGTGATGCCTTCATTAGTACATCTACTACCGCCATAATAGAGTCATGTAGGTACCTGGTCCTTGGTAATATAGTTACGAAATCCATGGAAATCACTTCCCACTTCCATTCTATAATGGGTAACGAATTCAATAGGTGTGCCAGGTACTAATGCTATACTTTCACTTGTTGGCATTCCAAGCATTTTACTAAGTAATCAGCTAGTACATTTTTCATTCTAAGGTGTTCATCTATCTTTTCTATCTTTTTGTGAGTTGGTTTCCTAACATAATCTAGGAATTTCTTCTGGAAAAACATCCAACAACTCCTTAATGATTGGTATAGTCTCCAAATATTCCTTTTCATCTAGCTAGGCTCTAGCTTCAACCTTCGCCAAGTACAATTGGTAGCCTCTTCCGGCACTTATTTTCAGCTGTAAAGCTGAAATTTATTGGACTGATACCAATTTTTCTTTCCCTCTAATCACCCTATGGACACCATCAATCCCAACACATGCCACTATTTTTTCTAAAAAATTTATAACAATGGATTGCTCTTCTAACTAGTCCATACCAACTAATAAATCATGTGACCTAAGCAGAAGAAGGTTCAGATCTACCATTGAGGAATACCCATTAAAATCAACCGACATTGTTTCACGTGTTTGGTTACTCTCTTCTTAGTTCCCGTTGCTAGCTGTAAAAACCATGAATTTCTAAATTTTTCTTTTTCAGATTGCAGTTTTCTACAATTTGGGGGCAGGGGAAATTTTAAGAACCATCCTAAATTTAGATGTATAATAAACGGGTGAATCCTCATGATACATAAGAAAAATGGAAGGATATTTTATCAATAATATAATATGTATATATGTTTTTTTGGTGAATCTCTCACCAGATTTTATTATCTTGTAAAATCAAGGCCAATATTTCACGGAATTATAAAATTTTGTAAGAACTTGGTGAATCTCATTAAATAATAAAGACCTCGTAAAGGGATAACAAAATTTATAATGAATGACTTCAAGCCTTGTTAATCAATCCATAAAAAGCCAAAACAACTATATTCTTAGGTCAAAACCCTAGCAATAAAAGGGTTTTAGGTTTCCATAATACTAGTAATAGAAGAATAAGGATGGGGTTTGTTTATTTGTTTTTTCATGTTGCTATATCATCATGTTTCTATTATTTCTAAACAATGAATGAATTCAATAGAATTTGATAGGTACAAACCAGTTCACTTTAGCTTTAAAATATCTCATCTTTTAATTTTATTCTTTCACATTTTTTATCTTCTAACAAATAATATAAAATAAAAAAATTGTTGAGTATTAAACTTGTTTTTCGTAAAATAATAAAGCCTTGAGTATTAAACTTGTTTTTCGTTTTCAACATATCATTCACAAATAACAAATTGTTCATGTGTTTGTTACATATTCTTGCTCCATGCTTTTATTTATTTCTTACGTAGTTTTCATTCTTGATCACTCTCTAACTGGAGTGAAGAAGAGTTAATTAAGAAAAAATTACATGTAATGGCACTCATGACAAAATGAAACATGTAAACATAGTGTATTAGTATTTCATAGGCTTGCACATGGTCCTTGTTCTCCCTCCTTTTGAAAATGATCTACCCATCCCAACTTTAAGTCTCTTTGTTAAGATGCTAAAATTTATAACCTTAGATGAAAGTGATATTTTAATAGAACAAGAATACAAGCGCAATTAGTATTAGTTGTATTTTCCTCTTTAATAATTTCATATCAAGAGTCTAAAATACAGTGACCTTAAATAAACTATAACTTATTGCATTAACTCATTAAAAAATATTAAAATTATGTTTTACATTTTAACTTCCACACACTATAGTTGTGTTGATTTATAGTTTTGAATACATGATAGTGAAGGAATGCACGATATTGGCCTTTACAAAATTCAAGACTTACATGATCCTTTATTTTCTCAAACATTCGTATCAAGTGTTGTAAATGGAAATTATGCATGACTAAGTCACCGAGTTCAAAGATTTTCAAGACTGAAGTTCGAAATTCACCACATAATGGAAAAAATTAAGATACATACAAAATATGAACCTGAAAATATAAATACTTCTTCATCATTTTTTCAATCAAACTTTTTCTTAACTACCAGGTTTCTTTATTCATTTAAATTTTCCACATAATGGAAAAAATTAAGATACATACATGTATGCATGAAAATATAAATACTTCTTCATCATTTTGTCAATCAAACCTTTGCTTAACTACCATGATTTCGAGGATTTAAGATATCCTCTAATCATTACAAGGAAGACAAACAATCAAATGTAATTTTCTTTTGATGAAGTAAAGTGATAAGATTTCCTAGCTTGCAATTGAGTGCAATTAGCTTCCTTAGCTTGAAATTGAGCACAATTAGCTTCCTTATTTTGTAATTTAGTGCAATTATCCTCCCTAGTTTGTAATTTAACATAATCAACCTCATGTTGGATTTCAAGCCTCTGTGGAAGTTTTTTGTAGTTTCATGTTCCGGATTGTCCACAGTTTCAACTTCATTCTGTCGATGTTTTAAACCCCAAAGGGGGTCCATCATCAGGACAAATCAGAAAGATAGGATGAATGAAAGATTATTTGAGAGAAAGAGCTGAGCACCTAGGAGTCCGTAGCTCTCCTCTCAATTTTTGTCCTCGGGATTTCAAGAAGACAGATCTCTTTCCATGTTTCCCCTCCGTACAGGGAAGTTATGTTGGATTTCAAGCCTCTGTGGCAGTTTTTTGTAGTTTCATGATCCGGATTGTCCACAGTTTCAACTTCATTCTGTCGACGTTTCAAACCCCAAAGGGGGTCCATCATCAGGACAAATCAGAAAGATAGGATGAATGAAAGATTATTTGAGAGAAAGAGCTGAGCGCCTGGGAGTACACAGCTCTCCTCTCAATTTTTATCCTCAGGATTTCGAGAAGACAGATCTCTTTCCATGTTTCCCCTCCGTACAGGGAAGTTATGTTGGATTTCAAGCCTCTGTGGAAGTTTTTTGTAGTTTCATGTTCCGGATTGTCCACAGTTTCAACTTCATTCCGTCGACGTTTCAAACCCCAAAGGGGGTCCATCATCAGGACAAATCAGAAAGATAGGTTTGTAGTTTCATGTTCCAGATTGTCCACAGTTTCAACTTCATTCTGTCGACGTTTCAAGATAATCAACCTCCCTAGTTTGCAACATATTTTGATTAACCTACCCACCTTACAATATAGTGCAAGGGTCGTTCCTTGCTGGCATGTATAATAATGATTTTTTGTTTCCTCGCATTGTAATACTAAGATTGTTGCTTCCATGAAATTTGTTGAGAGCTCTCTTTAGTTTGTGATGTAGCACAAGGATTGTTCTTGAAATTCTGCTTGTTTGAGATATTTCACATCTCGAGGCGTTTTCCATGGCCAATTACAACTATCACATCGATAACACATAAAGACGCAGATAACATCAATATTGTTGCAATTTTCCATATAGATTCCCTACTTCAAGAAGAATGAATCTATTTTTTTGCCCCATTTTATTAATTGAACATCATTTAATAGACGTCGAACCATATTCACATACTAGATAATTTTGCATTTCCAATTGGTCTACAAGTGAGAATAATATCACAATTTTCACATATTTTAGTATAATTTCAACTATCAAGTTCACTTTTGAATGGATATCGAACTAGTTCCAATTACATCATGAATTTAACGCCCACTCAATAGATGCAACATGCTCTTGAAGATGGGTTATATAACCTCCTACAGTCTTACTGAGTCATACAAAATCATAAACCTCCTAAAAATCCAGATAATTATATAGGGATAACATTGCAAGTAGCTATGAGGTCGAAAGCATTTCATTTTCTATAGTAAAAGACGTGTCTAATGGGAAGCTTGAGTCAATTTGTTTTAGGCAAGGCGCAAATCAAGATTGTATTCTATATTCTAATGGTTCAAAGTGGAAAAACTGTCATTATGGAGCATTTAGAATATCAATGGTTGGATTCTATGCAACTAAGGACTCCAAGGAAATAATGTAGAATATAGAGTTGTACAAAGGTGGCTCCAAAAAATATTGCAACTAATACAAATCAGCCACCACTTGTCTCTTTTTAAAAAAAGCCATACAGAAGACCATAGGATATCACAAAAGCATTACTAACATGTAGATCAAGGGAATTGATGGTTTCTTGTATTAAATTTTAAAGGGAGTTATAATATAAGTAATTATTAAGATACCTCAAACTACTTAGAATCATGCACAACTATTGACACTTTCCCATTCAATATGTCAAAATATGTTGTACACAACCAACCTAACTAGTCTACTTACAACAACAATGGAATGAACTTTTCTTAACACCAAGGACTAAATTACGAACATGCTTATGTACAAAGGGGTGATTGAAGATTGTAAGTGAAGTTTTGAAATAAGTATGCATGGAATGTTTCTTTTCTAGAGGAATATCAAGAGTTGGGTGAGTCCTGGGAAAGTTTTCCCATATGGTTTGAGCTATCACACATGATTCATTATCCCCCCATTCCCTAGCTCTAGGTTTTTCCTTTGGCCCATGATATTTTGAGGCGTTATCAGTTAATTTTAGTCATTGATGTTTCTTTCATAGATATTCTCTTACAATTGATGGCCATGGAAAATTATGGAATATCTATGAATGAGAATAGGGACCTTTGAAAGTTGTAGGTGCCAACACTCAAGAGAACAAGTTTCATCATTCACAAGCCAAGATTCTCACTGTTCTGAAGTCCAAATATATAAGGAAGGCACAACTCGAGTTTCATTGTGTTCTTATGCTGGAGAAGTGGTCTCTATTAAGTCAGATTTTATTCTTGGAGGGGTAGCTCACGCTCTTGGTCAAAACCTCAAGTTTATTTACAGTTGGATGAACCATATTTTCTTTGGCTATGTACAGGCGGGTTGCGTTAAAAAAATCATTTGCGTGGCCTATTCTCTTTGTAACCAGACTCCACTCTCATCTACTGGATGTGGGGCTTGTACCTAGCATCTGGATGTCAATTAATTTGGTTCTGAAGGTTCGTGGGCATTATTTGAGACTTTGGTAAGTTGTATTACCATATCTAGATGTAGTTGTGATTTACACTATTGCGTGCAGGATATATGGACCCTGTGGGACTACTTAACATAAGGAACAAGTGTGAAGAAATTATATGCATCAGTTAGAAGCCCTGGATGAGTTTCACTTCCTATTGTGCATGTAATCTTGGTAGGGTTGGAGGCTTTTAAATCTTGTTGCTTTCAAATACAAGAAACTATGCTTCCAGAATCTATTTCCTTGTGATATTGTGTTGAGTTACTGGTCAAAATTATATGTATCAGTTGTATGTGAATTTCTGACTAATAAATATATCATATTCAACTCTTTTGGGGTTTCAATGGTATTTTATTTGTTCACTATCATAATATAACACCTACAACAACATCTATATGATGTGTTTGACAAACTTTCTAGCTGAAATATTCACTAAAAAACTCAGAACTTTGTGGTCAATTGAGAAGTTTCCTTGTTTGGAATTTTACACATAGTTATAAGAAATCAAGTGCAAGCAAGACATTGATGATTGAAACAAGAGCATTCAATGATTACGCAAGGTTTGTATTTAAGGTAGTGAAATCCAATCATTTTAGGGAACATGAACCTAAACTCAAAGGAGAATGTCTTCAGGGAACATGCACCTAACCACAAAGCAACTAAGAGGGTCAACGCTGTTAAAACTTCACAAAAATTGATCATAACCAAAACAAATTTAGCATGAAGACATGTCAATTACCAATGAAACAACATAGGAACCTTAATTCATACATAATTTATTACACAAACAAGAGAATGCAACATCTGTGGTGGCAAAATAATGAAGCAACGAGCAGGGATCATTTCCATCATTAATCCAAAGAGCTCAATAATTTAGTGATACCCATGAGCAAGCAACACCAACAATGAGCTATCCATGTAGATCAAGATAATCACAGATTTACTTCATCATCAATGCAAACATATGGTGCATGAAATCCATTGAAGAAAAGACATCAATATTATAGAAGATACCCTTATTCTCAACAAGGCACCCCTAGAATTCATTCAACAAGGAATACAATGTCATTAAAAGCCTTTATAAAACCATCCAGAACAAGCAGGTTTAAATTTTGAAATATAACTAGAAAACAACTATGCCTCCTAATCAAAATGGTGTGCTTCAAAAACAGAGTCATGAGTATATATCATATTGAAAATTTTAACAAGATTTTTTGCTCAGCAACAAACATCATTTATATATAACATTTTACCTATTTATATGGGCTAGACGTTTGAGAAAAGTTTTGTGCTCCGTATCCAAAATAAGCGTTCTCTTTCACGGTTCACCATTGGAACCTTGCATGATTGAAATCAAGGGCTCCATTGCAGTTGAGATGTTATCATCAAAACCAGCATAAAATCCTCTTGAATATCACATCCTCTACACATCACCATAACAAGTAAATACTCGTGCTGTAATGCATAGAAAACTAGATTGCACAATATTATAAAATACCCCGTCAATAACAACAAATGGCAAAGAATTTCAAATGATCAGTCCTATTTGACAATCACAAACAACTTAATTCCCAAATAAAGTTTTTTTCAATAGTCTTGAAGAACTAGAACCACCACAATCCAGCTACACCAATGGTGCAAAATCCTTAACAAATGTGGCAAAATAAATTTTTTTAAACATGGTATACTTGATCATGTTACTTATATAGGTTTCCATCTAATTTACCAATCTCCAAAGAGAAATTCACTGGGGAGATGATGTAGGATAAGCTACAATAGACCAATAATCTTTGTATCACCACAACTAATATATAGGTTAGGGTACAAAACTTAGATCTTTGAAATACTCATGCTCCTAAGCTATATGAGCAATGATGCGTCTACTAGGCCCTAGACACAACATTTTCTGGGAGGGAACATGGTGGCAGAAAGACAAAGAAACAAATAGCAAAGTTGTCAGCATTAAAAAAAATTGTTACCTGACATCCTTTGATCATATTCCAAAGAACAAATATAATTTTTGTCCTCACCAAGAGGAGATGAAATCCTGCTGGCTCAAGACCAAAAACCACCGTTGCCAAATCCTGTTGACCGCAAAACAAGTGAAGAAAGTTTTAAATCATGGATCAATATCACCATGTCTCCCATATGTATTTCAAATAGAAATAAAATTTGAATGTCCACTAAGTTCAATAGAAAAAAAGTAGATGTTATTGATGGGATGATCTCTGCAAGAATAATCGTAGAGCTAATTAATATCAATGATGCTTCGCCGAATTAGGGTCCATGCCGAGTGTTGTGCAAAATTTATGCAGTACAATGGAACCCCATCTTCGCTCTCTTCAAGCCCATAACTTCACCCCAACTTCCCTCACTTCTGAATATGTTTTAGTTTCACCTTGTATAAGGCCCAAAACATGACACATGGTCTTAATCATTAATCCAATCAAGAAGCCCTCTTCTAACCTCCTCTGACAGGGGACTGGAAAATAACTTAGGAAATCGTCATTTAATGCAGAGTAGAAACTCCATTATTTTCATTCAAAAGGGAGAAAATGCAACTCACAGATGCATCAAACATGGAAAATAACATTGGGAGCAACAGACTTGTGTGAAGATCAAATGAACTATAAGACCAACATGCCCCTCATAGTCATTGCTCTATTTATGGAACAATTCACTAGTAGAATAGTATTTCATTTGTCACTTGGAACATGCATTGAAAGTCAAGTGCATGGATAAGATCTTCTAGGACTCCTGGACTACAACTTTTTGAAAATTAGTAAGGTGGGACCTCTTGCAGAAGTTTTAAGTTAGTAAGGATTTAAGGATTTTTTTTGTTTGGATAGCGTACTAAGGGCCATTTACCATTATTTAAGTATTTTTTAAGATCCTTTAAAGTTTTAAGTAAAAAGGAAAAATAAACGACTACTCTTTTCTAGCATACTATAAAACAACCAAAATAAGAGAAATATCTGACTATCTAAAAACACCAAAAAACTCATTTCCAAAATTCCTACACCTTTGTCTAACTGTAAACACATCTGGTGTCAATTGGGTCTAGCTCCACTAGTTAGGTGGAATGATTGCTATCCTCCCTATAATGGTTCTATTCCCCCCAATTACATGTTGATATAGCCTTTGGCCCTAAGGAATTTTCTTAGGCCTGGGTGCCATCCTCAAAATGAGGCAAAGTTCCTTGGGTTTTCTCGAGATATATTTTGCCAAAAGAATTTTAGTCAATTAGGTCTAGCCTAGGCAATTGAGGAGTAATGATATCCATCCACACCCAGGATCAATTCTCACAAGTGACATGTTGAACTCTTAATGAATGTATTTTTGATTGCCCCGAGCCCCAAAGAATTTGGATTTACCCTGGATACCATCCTCAGAATGAGAGGAAGTGGCAGGATATATATTCCAAAAAAACCAATTGTAAATTGGGGCTAGGATGGGTGGTTGTGAGGAGTGTTAACCTTCCAGCCCAAGATCAATTCCCACAAGTGACATGTTCAACTCTTGATGACCACATTGTTGTCACAGTCTTCACTCCTATGTTGACAAAGCCTCAAACTTCTTTAGAATCAGGTTTTCCCTCACCTAATGATGTTTCAAGCTCCTACTTTTCATATAGGAATAATCTCTTTTATAGGTTTTCTGGTTTTTTATTTCAATTTCTTGTTGGTTTTATAATTTTCCCATGATTTTAATTTTTTAGGTCCTTCTTGAGTTATTGTTAAGTAAAAATTTTGCAACATTGGTGCAAAATATTTTATGATGTATATTAATGAATTTTAGTTGACATACCTTTTCAAATACAAGGAAAAAGATCTTGGAACATTTCTAAATTCTACATTAAGAAAACTATCAGAAAGGCCCATTGTTGCAAACTTTTCTACGTAGCTCAATTTGTCTACTGTAGTTGTAATATCATTGCTTTCCAATTTTTGATAAATGGAAAATATCAATGCCCTATTTTTGTAAATATACATCAGTCTAAAAAAATCAAAACATTGAAATATACTCATTCCTAATACACCTGACATGTTTCTAATGGAGAAATTAGGGCCAACTTCTCTTCATATTTAATATGAAAAGTATTTATATTCTTGTCTAAGCTGAATTTTATGGCTTATTCAGTGTAACCGTACAACATATTGATGATTCGACCTTGTTATAGATTCCTCACTCTTGTGCGTATTAGATCTTGCTTTGGATTAGCCTTTCAAGCTATTTATGCCATCACTTTGTCCCTGAACTCTGGAAGGTGAGTATTATGTAACGCTACTTGCATTACGACTAGAATGGAGCAACATTTCTTGGTTTAAGCCTATTTTCTTCCCAAGATATGTTTCAAATGAAACTATAGAAACATCACATATTATTCTAGTAGTGAGGCCCCTTGAACAGTACTTTGTGATAGCTTTGTGAAAGTGAATTTGAAGGTGAAATTGGCATGAGAAAAAGCACTTATATTCGTTAAAGTTACTAGTAGTATTCCCTAATCGTATATAGTAGCTTAGCCCTCCACATGAGCACCAAGTAATCTACTTTCAAATGATGACTGTCTAGTGGTTTAAGAATTGGATTATGGCAACACTTTGGAATCTCTTTTTAGGAGATAGAAACAACTCTTAACAACACTACGGAAGCCATATGTATACCTCACTTTCGGTCCTTCTCTAAGAATTTTTTGTAATTATACTTCAACAAACAGAAAAGGTATCATGCCAACATTTTAAGCAATACTAGTTATGGGCTTGGATCTATTGAGAATGGCAGAAAAATAGCCTATTTATGAGTAGTTGCAGCAATCCACTTGGAATAGTCTATATTATGTCAGGATGCTCTCATTTTAAGAAACACTGATGTAGTAGCCAAAATTTGTTCCACTTTTATAGGTGTTATTCACATCGCTTTGACAAATGTTCTTGGACTAGATGAGATTTGGTGGCTAGAAAACAAAAGCTAATCAAAGAAAAATGTTCTTGGACTAGAGTGTGTGAGAGAGAAAGGGATCAAATTGAAGTAGAATCTTCTCTACATGGTGAAATAACTGCCTTTCTACATGATTGTAACTCACCCATCACCTACTTCACCCCCTTGATACTCTTCCTTTCTCCAATATAAACAAACTTAACTGCATGCTAGAAATATGAAATCTGCTCAAAATACCCTAACGTGGAGTGCACCTCTTCTCACATTGTTGTTTTTATTTTGCATGTGTTAACCATGGTCCAAGTCGATTTTACAATGACAATATTGTTCTATGCATGTTCTAAACCAATTGGCAGTAAATTGAAACAACCTCTATTAAAGCACAACCTTTCTAAAGTATCGACTTCTTTTTAGTTATGATTACAAACCTGTTGGCAATTACGTACACTTATAATAATTACAACCACGCGCTGAAAGTAGGCTCTTTTAAAGCACATCCCTCCCTCATAATTTTTGTTTTCCCTTAATAACCAAAGAAATCTGGTGATAAACATCTTGATTAGAGGGTAGAGCACTAGTCCTCGATGGATGTCACTCATTTCCCTTTCTAATAAAGTGAATAGATGCATAAGATAAACAATGAAATCTCGTGGGAAGATAGGTTGCACTCATGTTGATTTTACTTGAGTAGGAGGCGAACTCCAATAATATGATACATGTAATATACTTAATGGAAACCTCCAATATTAGGATATACATGCAATGAAATATATCGAGGAGATTCTTGTTTGAATTAGAATGGAAGATCGGGCTAAGAACAGCATGAGGTAAGTTTGTAAAACTAGCAAGAAACCTATTCTAGATCAATTGTTCCACCCTAGCCTAGGAATGACATTTTTAATGGTTCACATGTGTGCATAAAAATCACCTCACCTAAACTCAAGCCTCACACTCTACTACTTGAGTATATCTCACTATAGAAATTTCAACTATGGCTTGTCTTTACAAAATGCATGCAGGAAGGAAGAAGTTATGTCATGTATAATATCCCCAAGTCATTACCAACATGAGAAGCACTCTAGTAAACATTGAAAATTTAACTTTGAAATGTGAGAATGGGGGAGGGTTGAAAATTTAATTTTGAAATGTGAGAATGGGGTTTAGCACAGTACGTTTCTAGAGCACTCAAGCATATTTTTTTCATTGTTAGTGAGATAATGGATTTTGGACTATACAGTGTCGAATTCTTCTTCAACGCATCATCATGATGTTGCAAAAAGGGCAGAACAAGGATTTCTTAGGGAGAGTGTAGGGTACGTGCTCAAGTATACACGTGTACAGGATTTTGCTTGCTGGACCCATTTTGGTCAAAGGAAAATGACACTTTGTTTTGCCTATGTTGTTTCAGATAGTATGGGATGCCCATTGCAACATTGTAGAATAATGTCATGTTTGAAGATATGACACGGGAACAAGCCAAGTGAAAAGGAACTTGACAACTTTTGGTTGTAACACACATTTCATTTTGGAGGAGAGGTGGAAGAAATGTTGATTGATTATGATAAGAATGTGAAGTTCATTTTGATTGTTAATTATATAGATGCCATGCTTATGACTCTATTTTTAAGACAGAAATAAACACAACAAGTTTTCCTTCTTATTTATTAGTTATCCGGGTAATGGAATTTACAATGCTTGCAACCTCCAATGGTTGTTGTTGTTACAACAGTTAAAACCGCAACATGACCAAGTTCTCATTATCTCGCAAGTCCCATTGGTCTAAGTCTTGTTTGCACCCACGTTCACTGTACAAGCTAGCTGTCAATGGCTCCTCTTAAAACTAAGAATTATGGTTACCCTGTTTCTACATTTTCTCTACTCCACACACACACACACACATATGTAGTAGGATTGGTGGACTCATTTTGGGTAGAAGGCAGATGACACTTTGAACATCATCCAAACCTGATGTAAAAATAGGAATGAGAATTTGCAACTTTGGTATTTCCCCTTCTTTCGAGGTAAGGTAGCAAAATCAATTGTGACATTGGATTTTTGGTTTTTGATGCATGAAATATTGTTGAGCTAAATATTTGCAAAATTGTTATCTTCTCTTATACACTGTTAGCCTTAATGATTAAAAAAGAATAAAGTGCTCCACTTGACCCACATTGGCTCCAAAAAATATATTTCACAAATCCAATGATAGAAAATATTTCCAGTTGTGAAAGTCTCCATTCTAAATTTGATTTTGATGGTTCAAAAAAATATATTTCACACTGTAAAAACCACAAATCCAATGACAGACAATGTGTTCCCTTGTGAAAGTCTCCATTCTAAATACAATTTTCATGGGTCAAAAAAAGATATTTCATGTTGTAAAAGCCACAAATCCAATGACAGACAATATGCACACTTGTGAAAAGTCTCACCACACCAAAAATCCGATGACAAACAATATGTCCACTTGTGAGAGTCTCCATTCAAAATACGATTTTCGTGGGCCAAAAAAAGATATTTCACATAGTAAAAACCACGAATTCAATGACACACAATATGCCCACTTATGAAAGTCTCACCACAAATCCAATGATAGACAATATGTCCCCTTGCGAAATTCTCCATTCTAAATTCGATTTTGATGATTCTTCAAGAGGTTGCCCTAGCAAATGCAGGTTATGAGTTTGTAATTAGGAATCACATGGAAGACCCATCCTATGTTTCTATATGGAATATATGCTAACCAACCAAGAATTATGTCGACATTGTGGCAGGCAAGAAGGAGCTAGAGTGTCCATAAATTTGAATGCAGAAGTGTAGACTTGGAAGGGGACTCAAAACTCAACTACAATCAGTTAAGGAATAAACAACCTTCCATGAATCATTGGAGGTTGGATTCCATTGTCATAAATGCAAATGGTGGTTTCCCTCATCCCCAATTTGGAACTAAAACACACAAGGAGCAGGAAGGATGGGTGCAACAAGATATCCAGATATGTGGAGCATCCTCCAGGGGGATATGAGAAGACAAACTTCACTTCCTGAATGATGCATATAGGAATAATGTGGGAGGATCAAGGATCTTTAATGATGGAAATTCAAGCCATCAATCCACCTTGCCACAAAATTAATAATCTGGAAGGATCCATCCATCATGGCACTCAAAAAGTGCATCAGATGTGTGGAAACCCCTTGATCAAATTAACGACAATGGAGAATGAAACCTAGAGCCAAGTATGGTGAATAAGTCTTATGTCTTATGTCCATAACAATGAGATAGTTGAGATGCGTTCCTCACTATCTCCAACGGTCTACAAAAATATCTAAACTTGTGTTTTCAGCCTATTGAACTCTACTTGCATTCTCTCTCTCTCTAATATGTTAATTCCATGATAAGGAGATAGTTAAGCTGCATGCCTCACTATCTGCAACGGTCTACACAAATCCCTAAACTTATGTTTTTAGTTTATGGAACTCTACTCGCATTCTCTCTCTCTCTCTCTCTCTCTCTCTCTCTCCCTCTCTCTCTCTCTCTCTCTCTCTCTATGTTGTCTATCTTTGTCCCTGTTTGAGCCTCTCTCTCTCTCTCTATGTTGTCTATCTTTGTCCCTGTTTGAGCCTCTCTCTCTACCATGCAGGATCTTGTTTAGGTTTATTTAGTGAATTAGTAAAATATTAAGTCTGCCTCCCTATTTGACCGTAGTTATTTTTTTGATCGCTGTCATGGAGGATCCTATCTAGGTTTCTTATGTACGATTGACTCTTCCTCTTTCCCCAATCATGCACCACATCTATGTGGCCCTTGGAAGCATCCCTTCCTTATTCCTACCTGAAATAGAATTTTTTTATTTGTTGCCAACAAACAGGACGTTGCTACTTCTAGACATAGTTTTGGGAAATATACCTTCTTCTTGGGGTTGGGGAGGAGTTTTGGGAGCTATACCTTCTCCTTGGGGTTGTGGAGGAGATTTGGAGCTATACCTTCTTCTTGGGCTTGTCATTCGACATGACCCAATCTTAATTGGAGTGTTGGGTCTCCTTCCTTTGTTGGGGGTATTGTCCTTTTTCTTTGGCATTCCAACCAAGTATTTATTATCCATTTTTCAAGAACCACTTTCCCCTCTCCAAGTTCAATGAAGCTCATGATTTTGATTTCAAAGATATCAAGCATTGTTCGAACACTTTTCATTTTGGGTTTTTAACCCAAAAGGTTAAGCCTTCCCCTTCCAAAATTGTCCAGTAGTCTTTTTGTTTCAAAATCCATCCCCTCACACTTACAAACTACTGGAATAAAGAAGCCAAATTACAAGGGCCTATTTTTAATAAAATAATAAAAATGTCTTTTGCAATAATAAAATAACAAATTAGCAATAGTTCTAAAAATATTAATAGAATCAAATCTGAAACCGGTTGCAAAGTCTTGAGTGGTTGGAAGGTTGCTGGAAATTGTTGGCTAGAAATAGTTGCAAAGGACCTCAAAGCCGATACTTATCTTTAATACTGCCAACTATGTATTGCAAATATGGAACTTCTGATTTAGTGCCAAGTAAATTGGGATGTGATTGTCACATTGGTCCACAAAATTTGGAGTAATGTTTTACTTGTTGATTTCTCCTAAAAATCTCTATCATCGATGGATTTGGATGATTAAACAATTGCTTGAAAATATGGGAATGGTCTAATTGTTAAAATAATGCCTAGAAACATTTATCACATCAATTTCTAGACTTTTCACCTAAATTGTTGCCACAACTCTTGCTTAATATATGATCCAAAAAGTATACCGCAACATGTTGGTTGTGGAGCTTGATTATCTTATGTATTCAAAGGTATCGCTGCATTGGACCCCAGTTCATAATGGGATGGCAATGCTGCCCATAAAATATTTGCTGCAGGGGGGTCTAGGGGTGGGCGGTTGCAACCTTTGGGAGTCCCCCATAGCGAGGGGATTGGGGGAAATGCCCCTAAATCTAAAAGGAGATGTGAAATTTCCTTGTAAAATTTTGTAATTTCATAGTCAATCTAGGCCATTCATTAGGCAGAGATCTGATGGTAGCAGTTATGCTTAATTTAGGGTTTTTCCCCTAGAAGGTGACCCCTCGCTATATATGAGAGAATTGTATTGCGTCTATGTAGATCTGTATTATGAGTGAGGAAGATAGAGGAGATTGAGAGTGAAGAGGGAATTACATTAGATCTATTGTAAGTTGTATCTCTTCAGTTTGCTCGATAATATAAAAGGAAGGACTGGTTGTTTCTCCGTGGACGTAGCCCAAACTCGGTGAACCACGTATATCTGTCTCCCTTGTTTTATGTGTTTTCTGTGCTCATATTTCTATAATATATTATGTGTTCTCTGTAATATATAATTTTCTAACACAACAATCTTTATTTGGTAGATAACGTTAATATTACTATACTAGCTCCCATAGGTTATGTAATAGAAAAATAATCTGGGATTTGTTGACAAATATCCTCACTTTGGAATGCTATACCTATTGATATTCTTCCTTGTATTCTTCATTGACCATTCGTATCATCATAGTGACCAAGGTCTATTTTAACAAAATTGATCACTACTTGCTCAACAATTCCAAATTCTATAGCATTGTCATATAAACATTTTGATCTTTTCACAACAATTTATCCTGACATAATACTTTTCCCTCATCCTACTAATTCACCACTCTCTATCAACAAGCCTCAATATGTCCTCTAGGTGGCTCATATGTATACCCAAACAATGAAGAAGGTAGAATATCATCGATGAACAAGGTCATAGTGAAGGGAAACAACAATTTGGGCATGGAAAACACTAAAATCTAGCATTATTGTGAATGTCTCCTCCTCATCTATCCACAGGAGAATATTTGCAATTTTTTTATTTTTATTTTCACAATCATTTTGTAAGCCTTAGATGACTAGTTAATGTTCTGAATATTTATAACAGGCACTTCACACAAAATCATGTATGGAAATTTTGGTTTTTACAATCCTCTTCCTGTAATATGTTATGACTTGATTCCGTAAACCTGAATAAATCCATGAACAAATGCAAAACTAGAGACCAATTCTTCCTATCCTAAGCTCTAACTTAGCAATTAGATTTTCCTACAATTCTTTTTGGACTCCATGGCTCTTATACCCTACAGCATTTTTCTTATATCCAACAAAACAGGATCCTTACAAAAATTTTATATACTTTTAACATGAAATCGAAAGTTTTGAAATAAAGAGATGCAGAATAGAGGAGGACAAGTCTGCATGTGCCTCCTCCATCTTAGATTCCTTCATTTTCCTCACATTCAATAAACCAACAATAGTGCATTCGTGTGAACTAGATGTTATCTCCTTGATCTAGCAACATTGAATGTTTGAACACCTAGAGGATTAGCCCAACAATAGTGCATTCATGTGAACTGGACATTATCTCCTTGATCTGGTTGCATTGAATGTTTGAACACCCAGAGGATCAACCTTTAGCGGTTATGTTGATTAGAATTGAACAATGACATAGTATTGAAAATAGAACAGACATAGTCTATACATTTTCCTTAGCAATTGTCAAACTGTGTATGCCTTTCCTTTGACACAAATTGGGTGTCCTTGAAAATTTTTAGACAGCTAGAGTCATACACTTTGAATGGTCATCGTGGTTTGGCACTAGATTATAAATAGCTAGAGTCATAGACTTTTTTTTGACAACGAAATCCCATTGCTGGGACATAGAGAACCAAACAAGGGTCTCTCAGGTGAGAGGGGAAAAAGTAGACTAAAACTGAGCAAAATTGAAGTTAAGTTGACAACATGTATTAATTTTTAAGACAAGCTTGTAATTTAGGAAATTGGCATTGTAATTGGTTTGAATCCACGTCAATCTATCAATTGCGTCTCTCTATTCATATATATTTCTAGAACAAAATAATGGAACACTAATATCGATCTGTGAATTGAATGTCACTTGCAAACAAGCATGAACAAGAACAAGAACATGGTTGCGACTTACTTGGAATGCCAAACCCCTTTAGATTTCGATTCAAAAATTGCCAAAAAATGTAAATGTACACCTTGGCGCTGGTTGCAATGAGTCGCCAAGAAATGGAGGATTTCACACAAAATGTACACCCTGGTCTCTATGAGTTTTATTTCTCTCTAGCCTGCTCTCTATTTAAGGCACTTCACTTGATATTGGTCAAGATCTAAGGTCTCTTTTGGCCTCCTCTAGGGCTTTGATCCCCCCAAAAACTCCTGCTCAAGTCCTGAGGCCTTTTGGCTTCCTACAGTGGGAAGGTATAATGTTGTTAGGCAACTTTCTAGGGTTTTGGCATGCCCCTTTTGACTCAGAACAAAATACACCTCATGCAGAATTTTAGTGGGCTTATTTCTGCCTATAAATAAATCATTCTAGAGCTTGGAAAAGAAACAAAACTTTGTCCATGCTTCTAGACAGACTTCGGCCTCTTCACATGTATAGAACATACTTACTATTGTCCTCTTCGAGCTCGAATTCTCCTTGAGATTTTGTTGATCCTTCCTTAGGCTAATGTTATTCACAAGAATGGATCGCCATATCTTAGCTTTGTTGAGACTTCATGGATTTCGTCTAACTAGCCCTCAACCCCACTGGAAAGAGTCAGATTTGTAAATTGAGAAATCCGAGGATAAAAACTAGCCAATTCACTGGAAAGAGTCATATTTGTCAACTAAGAAATCTAAGGACAAAAACTATACACCATGAAAACCTGATTTGAATATAATTTTATACACCATGAAAACCATTTTGAAAATAGGGAGTCTTTCACGATTTCCCTCCATTTGAAATCCAAAAAATCATAGTGATTGGGACCAAATAAAACCTCCCAAAGCACCTCCCAAGACCAAATCAAACCTCCCAAACCAGAAAAACAAAAAATAGGGTGACTACAAATTAATTTAACAATGTAAATAAAAAAATCTAGTCATTTTAAGGGAATTCAATCTCCCAAACCATGTGAAAATCTGAAAATCTGGTGATTTTAAGGGAGTACAATCTCGCAAACCAGGTGAATCAGGCCAAATGAGGCTTCACAATGTTTATCTACCCTTTTAGTTTGCTACCCCACTCTGATAAATTCAATCTAACGAGATGTACTAGATTTTCATAGGTCGAGAGCCTCTGGAATTATAGGGTAATCACTTCCTCATAAATGTTTCAAACTCCTAATTCCAATTCCAACAGAGGATTCTTGTTGTTTGGGTGTGTGATATCATTCTCGGTTCATCATCACTTCAATGTTAGTGGATCGCTTCTCCACCAAGGGGCCCAGAGGATCGCTTTGTTGAGTGGTTCTCACAGGTTCACTTCTACGGTGTTTTGGCATTTTCTACTCGGTTTTTACCTCCGCCTCCTCCTTCATGAGGTTGTTGTAACAACTAGTGACTATCATTAACTTGTGGGACTTAATAAAATATGGGTTATAAAGGATTTGATGAGTGAAATAAGTGAGAATTTTCTTCGTGTAGGGGAATTTTTGTAGAAAGCCTCGGTTCTGAATCACAACATTACATCCCATAGTAGTGAGAAATGTGGGAAGGCTGTTAATGATTCTCTCACTTCTACACCTTAACTACATGCCCTTGTGCTCAATCATAGTTACACTGAAGCCATCACCCATTTGGATCATTTTTAGGATATTCTTTTTAGTTGCTCTGAGCTTAATATCATTGATTCTATAAGAAATTTTATCCAAAAAGATCGTTGGTTCTTTATAATCTCCATTTTGAATAAAACCCAAAAAGATTAATGGGGACCTTTTAATTATAGGTGTTCATATAAAAACGAGAGTTTATTTATTTGAAACTCTTGTAATATTCTACGAATGACTATGTGTGCTCTTTTTAGCATATGAAGTATTAAGCACAATTTTGGTTTTCCCATTCGAAATTAATGTTTGCATGGATGCATATTTTCTTCTTTATTCAGGCCAATAGGTTTTCCAGGTGTAAACAAATCTTAAAGTTCTTGAACTTAGAAGATACTTAAGATATTAGAAAATGTTGTAGACACCTTCTTGTTTATGTTCTTAAAGTTAACAGATGATCCTAAATCTTAGTGCACAAGTGTTTTTATTTCCAATTCTTCAAGCAAAATGCCTCTTATCTTGCTTGAATTAGGATTTTCAATAAAACCTGGTAAAAAAGGCCTCTCGTCGTTTTTCCAAGATTTGATGAGTGTGTGTGTATGCGGCTTTTGGATTATGCTGCTTGAGATGAATTTTTGGTTCTACTATTCGAAATCATGAGATTTAGATATTCCTGCGTGGACAATTTTTTCATGTAGAAATATCTTTATATTTCATACTAGGAATCTATATATTTAGATTCTTTAGTATGAATTTAGATTCTTTATATTTCGTGCTATCATGAGATTCATTACAGACATCTACAAGAAATGTTATGTTTTGTGGTTTAAATGTCTATAGTTTTCTTGTGTTTTATGAAACTGTTCTTAATTATCACTTTTATTTTATTCAAGGACATAGTTCTCTCAACATTGATGTGCTTTGTATCCTTCCTGAATGATTATTATGTATAAAATAAGAAACACATCAAAATACCTTGCCTTTATTTACCCATCTCCATTAGAACATCATTGGAAATGTGGCAATGAGTATCTTATATTTTTGTGATTTTTTTTTGTAGGTCCATTGCTGCTGATTAAATCAAATGAATAGTGCTGCAAAGAGGCACCTTTTCAAATTTCAAAAACTGTTATGAAACTTTTCTTAATTATCATTTTTATTTTGTTCAAGGATATAATTCTCTCAGCATTAGTGTTCTATGTATCCTTCTTGAATGTTTAATATGTATAAAATAAGCAACACATAAGAAGCCCTTACCTTTATTAACCCAACTCCATCAAAACATCATTGCCAATGTGCCAATGAGTATCTTATACTTTTGTCAAAATCTATTTTGTAGGTACATTGTTGGTGATAAAATCAAACGAAGAGTGCTACGAAGAGATACCTTTTCAGATTTTAGAAAGAAATATTGAAAACATTCAACAAAATAGTAATCTTCCATATGAGGAGCAGGATGATTTTGACGATAGTGTGTTCCTTGTTGGAGACCCTAACTTTGATTTCGAACCACCTCACGATGGACTTGAATATCTTTGACAAGTCAAATATGTAAATTATAAGATCTCCTTAGGTTCCTTATATATTTTTCTTAAATGGAAGTATATCCTCCTAAAATTGTAGAAGTATTAGTTGGTTAGTTCTTCAATTTGCTCAAGGATGTTTTGCACTCACATTCCTTTCCATCTATCTTTAGCACAATTTCCTATCCATTCTGGAATTAATGAAGGAAAGGGTTGAGTTTTTCCGAATTTGAAATATGACAGTTGAAGTTAATCATGGTTTGTAAATGTGAATGGAAAATTTTGGTTTTGTATATCTGTCTTCTCGTGCATTAATCTAGCCAGAAAGTTACATATCTTGGATTTTCTTTTATTCATATTTTGAACTAAATGACTTTTTTGCAAGATGATTTATATTTTTCACTTGAAACTTTATGTAAATTAATGATAATTTTCTAGATAGATACATATTAAGTTGAATGCCTCGCTACCTAGATTGTCTAAATCATAGTACAAGCTCAAATTTGTTTCCTCAAAAAAAAAATATAATTTGTATTCAAAAGAAAGAATGGAAATCATATTCTTTTTTCTCTCTAGGCATCTGTACAAAACAAGATGAACATATTTTTTTTTTCATTTTTTCCTCTAGATACATATGGATTCAAAAGATCACAGTTTAAAGCAAAGAAACCCCCCTTATATTCTACTGTTAAGAACTTGAGATTATATTCTAAAGATTGGTGCCAAGAGTAAGTCTCATGACTGTCCTGAGAAAATTAGAATGAAGAATCTGCAACAAATAACAGTGAGAATGACTCCTCAACACTAGCCTTCAAGTCAAAATATACAAGACCTTGACCTTGTCAAGGCACCAAAGGTAGATTCTTCTAAAATAGATGATCCAACTTCAACCTATTGACCTTCTTTTGAAAGTGCACCAGCCACCATATTGTGTTCACATTATACATGAGTGTATGATATGGTAGCAAACAAGGATGATGTTGCTTTCAACTGATTTTCCAAAATCTTCCAACTTAATACATTGAATTTTAAACTCCCCTTTCATCCATTGAATAACTAGTTAGTTCCCATATACATGTAGTTTCCTAGCCATTTATCCATAGATTTTTTCAAAAGAAGATGAAGGACCATTAGTTCAGTGTAATTGTTTGAGCCAATTTCCAGATCAACCTTGAATGTGATGAGGGGCTCTTTAGATGGGAATAAAAGACCTCTTTCATTTCTAAAATTATATTTTCCTTGTCTATCACCATCAAAGAAACTTCATGGAGAGGATTTTTCAATATATATGACTCCCACCTGCCACTGTTGTCTTATATTTGAAGATATTTTGCATTCATGAAAAATGCCATAGACCTGATTGTAAACCTTGGAATTTTTAATTTGTTTCCCTTCAAATATTTTGGCATCGGGTACTAGCTAAATACCCCATTTAGCATGACATAGAATTTCCCTAAGAACTTTTAATTCCTATTTTTGAAACCAAGATCTAAGGCACTCTTCCATCGAAGTACATCATCAAGCATTTTCCATTCCAGTTATTTTTTCTAGATCTTTCTAGAGATATTAAGCATATGGACAATGAATAACTAAATGAGTAATTGTTTCCACATTCCTCATGTTGGGTCCTTGTCTTCCTATTTTATGTAAGCCTTCGCACGTTGGAACCTTATCTCTGATTGTGAGCCATATGAAGATTCTTGTTTCTTAAGTGTCTTTATCTTTTGTATTTTATTTCACCATCACATATCTTGTTGACCAAAAATATCCATTAAAGACATATAACTTGACTTTATAGTGTACATACATGTAACATTATTTTTATCCCACATCAAGGAATCCTCTAGATCCTTCCATTCTCTGCCCAAATTAATAGATTATGTTGATTCCCAACCCCACTGCCAAACATTTGTAGCATTAGTATACATAAATTGATGTAAAGTAAAAAAATACTTTAGTTTTTCTTGTGAAAAATGGTTTATCAGGTTAGGACCTAGAATAATTTGTTCACCACATCCCATAATTGGACTTAAGTCAATCCTTACATTCTTCTCATTGCCATTTTTCTATGTAAAGGAGTTTCCAACAATAGGAAAGGTTAGTGCCATGGCTTTCTAGTGATTTGAAATATTCTTAATATGTTTCTAAGGAGTCCTTATCTAGTCCAATAAAGAAGTAGGGGCTACATACTTCTTGAATCTTCACTCCTTGCCTTTCCAGGTATCTTCTTATCCAATAAGGCTCCGAGACATAAACTTTGAAAAACTCAGATATAGCACCAACAATGACCAAAACCAACAATACAATTGATTCTTGTATAATGTTGAAAATCCATCTAATGTTTGGACCTAACAGATTGGACTCCATTACAAAATAGGTATGAATGACTAGACCTAATTGGAAATTTATAGATTAATAATAAGCATGCAGGAAAGAGCCAACAACTATCTCAGCTGGTACATGAGAGCATCACACACATATTTTCATATTTATAAAGGATTTGGAAGGGAAGGATGGGTAGATTCTATAGTTATATAGGAAGGGATGGAAAAAGTCTATAGTTACATAGGTGTAGATTCCCACCAGTGAGGTCAAATGAGTCCTAGAACATAGGTATACAACATGTACATCTTCAGTCTTTGTTGTGTATTTGTTATTCTTAATGTCATTGATGGATATTTATTGATTGATGCAAAATAGAGGATGGGAAGGTCCTGCAAATTCTCTTGACAAAAAAAAATCAATTGGAGTGGTAGAATTGTATTTTAACGGGTGAGCCAGAAATAAAAACTTGAAAGGTAGAACTTGAGAATAGCAAGCTATATGATCTGTACCTAAGGAGACAAAAACCTGTGGAAAAAAAATGATGGTATCGACAAGTATTCCCTGCAAATCAAATCTAACTATTAGACCACTGCCCAATTTTAGTTATCTGCAATGGCAATAGTGACTCTAGCTTTATTTGTATGAATATTGACTTTAGTCATTGTCCTGTTATTTTTGTATGAATGATTTTGATTTTCAAACTCCAACTAGTTTGTTGTTAAACTAATTAAACCTTTGATGACAAACATATAGTTTTCAATGCTCTTTTCTAAATCTATTTTCTTGAGAAAATTTGTCTTTAGCGTTGAAAATAGAAACAAGAAATGATAAAAAAAGCATTGCTAAAGATAGCATTTCAGGATATTCCAATTTTAATTTGTCCTTGAATTAAAATGGAGAATTAAGATTCGAATTCCGTCTCACCGACTATTTCAAAAAAAATTAATTAATCCATCCTGAGTTAATTAGTTGGAGAAAATCAAACATGAAGTCTTTGTGAAGTCATGCAACATTTATCTCTTTGATTAAGGAAGATATCCCTTAATAAGGAGATAAGGATGAGTTTAATTAGTTAGCTCAGTTAATTGAGTTAAGTCCAGTTAGATTTGTTCCAAATAGTTTGTGGAACTAATTGTGAGTTCAGTCAGTTAATGCATGCATGCATGAAACTAGTGTACTCCAGATAACTGAATATTGTCTCATAAATAACTCATGCATGTCAGTTCAGACAAAGGTCTAGTTGAGATTCAAGGTAGGGACATTGTACTATCAGTTGCAAGAATTTTCCTATAAGAAAATCTCTTGCATGCAACAGGAATTCATTCCTTGAGATTTTTGCAATTTTACATTGTGTTGGAGCAATGTGTGAGATCAATGTCACACAAGGTTACAACTGGAGCACCCATGGAAAATAACACAAGGAAATATGAGGCTTGGAGGGCAGAGGGAAAGGAATATGAGTTGTCTAGTCTGTCTGTGAGAAGTGAGAGGGATTGAACTGAGAACTGGATAGCTGTGAGAGATAAAGCTTTGTGTAATCCTAAGATGTTTCCACTTGTATGATAATAAATATAGCAGGGTTTTTAGCTGAGGCTTTCTCTTGAATATTCTTCTGTGTTTCATGTGTGATTGATTCTTCTTCTCTGTTATATGTGTTTTGTTTGATCTTTCTCAAAACGATTAAGCTTCTTCAAGTTTGATTGCAGAAGTGGGTTAAGTATTTTTCTTTAGTACATTGCATAATCAGATAAATCTACAATGAGAATTTTTACATGGTATCATAGCAAAGGTGATGAGAGCTGTGAAAAACATATTGAGAAGGGAAAATTCAAAGATTGAAGTTCTCGATTTCAGGTACAAAGTCGAATTCCTATCACACCTCTAAGTTCTCCAATGGCATTCAATGGCTTGAGACTCGAGTATGCACTGGATGGCCGCTCAAATTACATAGCATGGAAGGATCGCATGGAAGCGATATTAAAAGGAAATGGTTTGAAGGATTTCATTGATCAAGAAATCCCCAAGCCAACAACAGCTAATGCCCAAGAATTGGCAGAATGGAAGAAGTGTGTCGCGAAGGCAAGGAGGATTATTCTAGAGGGAGTTCGAGACAATATTGTCTCTAGTCTCCATGGGAAGGAGACTCCATTATCAATGTGGAAGACATTGAAGGACCTATATCAGAACAGTAGTGACTAGAGGAAATTGGCGCTGAAGGACAAGCTTCGGAAAATAAAGTGTCAAAAGGGCGACACTATTTCTACATATCTGAACAAGCTCACCACCTGAAGAGATGAGCTTAGAGGTGTGGGAATAATGACATCCGATGATGATATGGGGAGTCTTGCTCTCCTTGGTCTTCCTAAGGGCTAGCATAGCTACCAGGACTCAGTGAATGGAAGAGAGAAAATGTCGGGTTGGGAACAACTGTGGTCGGATCTGATGTAGGAGGAGATCACGAGGAGCACGAGATATGGTTCTTCATATAAGCATGATCATGAAGAAAATCTAGCCTTAGCGAGTAAAGCAAGGAAAGGGAAAGGGAAGGCTTCCCATTCCAAATTGAGTTCTTCTCATGGTGCCGAAGAAGATTGATAAATCTAAAGTGAGATGCTTTAATTTTCATGAGTTGGGCCATTATGAAACTAATTTCCCATTGAATAAATCCAAGAAGGGATCCTCCAAAGGATCAGAAGGTGAGGCACTGGTCTCTCAGTTCAAATTGGATTTTACCCTCATCGCATGTATGGTTTCATAGATGGTGGGTTGTGTTTGGTACCTAGACAATGGAGCCTCATTCCACATGATCAACGATAAGAGTTTATTCAGTACCTTGGAGGAGAAAGACCTCAAGATGTGCATAGAGATGGGTGATGATGGAAAGTACCATGTTTCGAGTGAAGGTACAATTGTTTTTCAGAGGGAGAATGGAGCTCCTCTCACACCAACTGATGTAAAGTATGTGCCTAGATTAAAGAAGAACTTGGTATCGGTCAGGATGTTGGAAGACAAAGGCTATGATGTTGTCTTCAGTAAAGGAAAGGCATTCCTGAGACACATAGCCACGGGTCAGACCAAGAGGATTGGGATTCGAGTGAAGAATCTCTATAAGCTGGAGGTAGATTACTGTGTTGCATTGAGTTTGAAAGCAAAATTGGTGTAAATCCAATACATTGGCGAGTTATGGCATAGGTAGTTGGGCCACTTGCATCATGAGGCCTTGAAGATAATACAAAATATTTCTACCAAACTTCCCAAAGATAAACTTGAGCAAGTGGACACATGCAAAGGTTGTACCTTGGGAAAGTATGCAAAGTCTTCCTTTCATGATCAAGACAGTTGAGCTGAAGAAATCTTGGAGCGAGTTCATACAGATGTGTGTGGACCATTCTCGACATCCTCCATTGCGAAACAAAGGTATTATGTGATTTTCATTGATGATTTTTCTTGTAAATACTGAATCTATTTAACGCAAAAGAAGGATCAAACCTTCTCAAAGTTTTGTGAGTTCAAAGCTTTGGTTGATAAAGAATCAGGGTAGAAGATGAGGGCCTTAAGAAGTGACAATGGAGGAGAGTATGTCTCTTAAGAGTCTAAGGTATTCTTTGAATTAAATGGGAGTTGAAGACACCTCATAACCCACAACAGAATGGGGTGCCCGAGAGGAAGAACCAAATGATTGTGAGGGCAGCTAGGGCGACGCTGCATGACCAAGGCCTACCACTTCATTTGTGGGTTGACGCATGCAACACAACAGTCTATTTGCATAATAGAAGCCTGCATCACATTCTTCGGATGAAGGCACCAGAGAAAGCTTTCTATAGGAAGAGACCAGATGTGGGTCACTTCAAGATCTTTGGCTCATCGTTTTATTGCCATGTGACCAAGGATGCCTAAAAGAAACTTGAGCCAACAGCTGAGTTGGAGATACTTGTGGGGTACACTGATACACCCCACAACTATCAGGTGCCTTTTCCTACCAGTCGGAGGACAGGAGTTCGCAGAGGTCTCAAGTTTGATGAGCAGAAGCCCATGCGCGTTTCCCTTCAGAGGGAGCTCCAACTACAGGCTGTGGAGGAAATTTTGGTTCCTAAGGTGGAGGAGCCTCAGATTGATGCGGAGCAGCCACATGCAAAGGTTCTAGGAGTGGAGACATCCACTCAAGGAGAGCCTTCCAAAGATGGGAGGAATCATACAAGAGAAGCTGACAGATTATTTTCGAATGCGAGAGAGAATGTGGGAGAACCATATTCTCAGCGAAGACAAAGGAGGTCACCTGATAGGTACACTGGATACATGTCCCTTGTTGGGGAATGTGTTGATACTGAGCCATCTTCCTTTGAGGAAGCAGTGCAGCAACTGATTTGGGTTGATGCTATGGTGGAGGAGTATGATGTTGGATATACGACCAAAGTCCCACATTGGCTAGAAGTGGGGAGGATCATGGGTATATAAGGATGGACAAATATCTCCATTGGTATGAGGCCTTTTGGGGTAAGTCCAAAAGCAAATCCATGAGGGCTTAGGCCCAAAGTGGACAATATCATACCATTGTGGAGATATGTGGTGTCTAGACTCCTAACAAGTGGTATCAGAGCCATGCCCCGAAGTTAGCCAAGTGGATGAATCCTCAGAATGCCGAACGAAGGTGGTGGGCCCCAGTAATATCACGATGAGATCCGTGGATGAGCTCAGTAGGCGGTGTGCTCCGGATTCTTCATGGACGTGTCCTGGTCCCAACACGGTGAAGAGGAGTTGACCTGGGATAGAGCAAGCTCTCAAGGCAGGTGGTGTTCCATGTAAGGCGTGCGCTTCCAACACATTGGAGCGAAGAATCTTGGTTGGTAGAGAGTGGACAGATGGATAATCATTTGAGGGGAGGCTCGATGGTCCTTTGTTCGAGGGGAGGATTGTTGGGTATACGACCAAAGTCCCACATTGACTAGAAGTGGGGAGGATCATGGGTATATAAGGATGGAAAAATATCCATTGGCATGAGGCCTTTTGGGGTAAGTCCAAAAGCAAATCCATGAGGGCTTAAGCTCAAAGTGGAAAATATCATACCATTGTGGAGATATGTGGTGTTTAGAGTCCTTACAATATGTATGACTAAAAAATTTCCTTTTGGTTTATTGTCTAGCAGATTTGAAGTAGAGGGTTGTTTTATACCATCAAAAAGTAATCATTGAAAATCTAAACCTTGATTCGAATAGAGCATTGGCTAAAGAAGTCAACGAGGGTGGCCTTTACAAACTCCTAACAAATCTTATAAGCATTGAGATTTATTGATCGACAATGAAAATATATGTGAGCTCTAGCATAGTAGATTTAGTCTCCTAAACTGTGGTTCCCTACCTCTTTTGAACAAAATGATGGTTGTATTCCATGATTTCAAGGTCAAGGAGATAGAAAGGAATGCAAGGGATGTGCACTCAACAAGCATGCCAAGATTTCATTCCCAAGAAGCAAGCATATATTTCAAGAAATTATTGATTTAGTTCATTCAGATATATATGATCCATGTCATATACCTTGTAGAGAGGTAATATTATGGTTTTAGCCACCAAAAAGTAATCATCAAATGTTTGAACCTTGATTCTAATCAAGTGTTGGCCAAAAGAGTCAGTGAGGATGGCCTTTACAAACTGCTAGCAAATCCAATGAAGCACAGAGAGTTGTTGACCAGTAGTGACAATCTATGTGAGGTCTAGCACAAAATATGTAATCTCTTAGACCATCGATCCCTACTTATTTTGAGGCAAATGGTGGATGGATTCCTTGACTTCAAGGTCTAGGAGAGAGTGGTGTGCAAGGAATATGCAGTCGATAAGCATGTCAAGGTTTCTTTCCTAAACATAAATTATAGATCTAGAGGGATTCTTGATTTAGTTCATTCAGATGTCTGTGATCCATGTCATCAACTTTATAGACAAGTGATATTTATTATGTTACTTTCACTGATGATTTTTCAAAGAAAACTTAAATATATTTTAGGAAGACCAAAGATGGGGCCTTCAACAGGTTCCAAGAGTTCTTAGCTCTTGTTGAGAACCAATCGTTTAGGATAATCAAGGTACTAGGATTGCATTATGGAGGCATGGATACCTCTAATGACTTTGATTCCTTTTTTCCAAAAGGCATGGATCAAGAGAGAGATGAAAATACTATAAAATTTGCAGAAGGATGGCTTTTGTTGAGCGAAAGAACAAGTCTATAGTAGAGACTGCTAAATCTATGGTTCATGACTTAGATTTTCCTATGTTCATTTGGGCAAAAGCTTGCTACATTGCAATCTACATACTAAATAGATGTCCATACAAGGTGTTGGTGGAAAAAACTCCCAAGGAAGACTTCAAAAGGGGGAACCCATATTTTTTCATTTCAATGTGTTTGAGAGCATACTTTATATTCATGTTCCATAGGAGTAGAGGATGAAGCTTGAACCCAACTTGGAGGGTATCTTAGTTGGATATAATGAATCTTTTAAATATTACATGGTCTATGTTCCTTCTCAAAGGAATATGGTAGTAAGTTAAGATGTGAATCTATATAACGATACATGCACTTCCAAGTTCCAAAAGCACCCAATATTAATTAAGGAGAAGACAACACTTCCTACCCGTTGTGTTGATCCATGTGTTTCAAGGAGACCAGGTGCAATTTAGATAGGTTCTAGCATAGGAATAGATATTGTTCTACCTTCTCATATAACCAACAAACACAGGTGGTTCACACAGACACTGTAGGAGGAAACGGAGAAGGATGGTGCTTCACTACTTCCATTTAGGTAAGCCATACTGCTAAAAGGTCCCCTAGTTATGTTGCATTGATGTCTTCCATTATTGATATTAAAATTTCTAGTTATGAGGAAGAAACAATAAAGCAGGTGTGGCAGGATGCCATGGGGGAGTACAAATCCATCATGAAGAATGACATATACAATATGGGTGATATTGTCGATACCAAAAAAAATAATGGTGGATTCCAGGTGTTGGACGTTATGTTAACAGTGAAGCCTCTAGACAGTGGAGTCTCAATGTATTGTGGCCTTGATGGATGAAGGCACAGCTAGTGAGTAGATTGGATAGCCAAGATTTAGTGGCCAGATGGACTTGGAGCATTTATAGAGGTAGGAGATGCAGATCGGGAGTTAAAGGACCGAGTAGGTACAGGGTACGACCGAGATGAGATGAGAAAGCATGTGATAGCCAGATGGTTAGAGTATCTTGTTGAGGATAGATTGGTTTTCGATGGACTGACACCAAGTCTGAGTTTTGTATCTTGTACTAGTGGATGTATTGGGGTCATTATCCCTGGTATGGGAGCCCTGGACTCTTGTATCATATGTTTTTTTATATAACGAAGTTGGGTTATTGTAAAAAATTGTAAGAAGTTGTCCATATTTTGTGCATGTATGATTTACTATCATTTATATTCCACTATGAAAAGTAGTATCGTTGAGATTCTTGGTTTGGTAGTGTCAGAGATTTTAAGACTCTATCCTAGACCCAAGATTGTGGAAATCCAACATGGTATCAAATCATATATGAGCTACTTTGAGGGACAGTGAATCAGAGTGTTCACAGTAAAGCAACTCAGAGAGAGTTGTTGGTGTCTAGATCATGGGGCAGAGGGTTCAATTGAAAACATGGAGATGTGGTCTCCATAGACTACATGATGAGATGGGTTGGGAATTGTGGTGGATCGGTGGTGAACCTAGTGTAATTCAGTACGTTGTGTGGGAGTTTGTAGATCGTGGACTTCCTATGTCTTCTCATGGATGGTTGGGACATCTCAAGGGTTTCTTTTGCATGGAAAAGATTAGGTTAATTGAGATGGCTTCATGTGATGGACTACAGGTTGGAAGGACAGAGTCTTCATCGGATCGTGATGTTGCATGTCTGAGATTGGTGGGATTTGCATGATTGGTATTTGATCGAGGAGGATGATTGCTTGTATGACTGAGCTAGTGGAGATTATGTAGGCTTAGAGGAAGCAGCCCCTGTGGAGGTTTGGGATCTTCAAGTTCAGATGTGATCAGGCAAAGTCACTAACAATATTGTCAAATTGATTTTATAGGGTATGTGGCAGTGATGAATGCCATATGGACTAGTGTCGCCAGAAGATGATGGTTACTTTCTAGCCTTGGCAGTACCTCCCTCGCTAAGAGGGAGTGTTGATTTTTGTGTAGCTTGGGAAGTAATCCAATCCCTAGTGTTTGAGGGTTGGAGATCAAAGCACCACAAGTAGAATTGTGTGCTTAGAACCCAAGCCTGGGTTTTGCACCCACATATGTTTGGGCCAAAACCATGATGATTCTTCGACATGTGATGGATGAGGATGATATCTCTCAGCGAGATGATTCTAATGCAACGAGAATCATCTAATTTTGAGTTGTCGTTGAGGAGTTATGAATTTTTGAGGTCTAATGTTGTGTTGGCACCATATGAGTTAAGATTAGCTTAAGTTTAGTAAGCCTCCTTAATAGTTGGACAGCCCTTGAGTGATGTTGGAAGGAGCCCCTCTTTTGGATATAAATATAGGGTGATATGTGAGGTTATTACACATCCAAAGAGAGCAACATTAAGGCAGAGTTAAGAAGGAGGGACAACAACTCAGTGAAGAGGGAGATACCTATGTTTTGACACAGGAGAAGAGGACAGAACAATGCGAGGGCTTAGGGTTAGTTTGGGTGCCTCTTTGACTGCATGGAGGATTGTATCATGCCACAGCAAGGCCAAGTAAGGTAAGGTGGGAACGCAAGTGAAAGAAGAAGGGATTGGGCATGTTTGAAGGTTCAATTAAGGGTGTACAGTTCTAAATCTAGGTTTTCGCGGACCTATAGATGGATATCTAGGGAAGCCACAATACTTGAAGGAAGACCAAGGCTTGTTTGGAAGCTAGGACAGCAGCAAACTGCCTTGGCCTCTCAAGGCGGGACAACCCAACTCAAGGGAAGTTGTTATGGACTAGTTGACATGGGTTCTCATGCTAGAACACGCCAAGGAGATCACAGACCTATGGAGACTAGGCCACAGATTTATGGTGGCTCTTTGGAGGGCTAAACAAGCCTAATTTGGGTGTTGTAGGTCCCTATCAAGGCAGGGAGTGGCAAAGGCTTGTATATTTGAGGAGGTTGTAGTCTTTGGTGGAGGTTTTGATCTCAGATGATAGGTTTTTATGGTCTACAAGGATGTTGTTACACAAAAATATCGTCACCAGGATTATTTGCAGTCAGTATGGGTCTATCATCACTTATACTAGCCTCCTAAGCAAGTCTCGGACCTTAGCTCTTCATGTCAAGCTTTGCAAATGAGAGAAAGACATTGAAAATCAATATTACTCGGGTTCCGCACTTTCTCCTACTTTTACCTGCGGACCCGCACCCTTTGTTCTTATTACCTGCGTACCTGTACACTCTGTCTGTAAAGGGGTGGATGCGTACCCCTGTAAAAGTCAAAAAGGCGCAAGTTTATCCTAAAAAACTCACTTTTGGGTTAATTCTAGATGTTTCTAGAACGATTTTGATGTGGATTGTTCACTCCAAGGTGGTTCATGCATCCCAAAAGAGAAGGAGCTAATCCCTTGATAGGAGGATCTATCCCTTTGAAGGAGGGCTTTATCCCTTTGAAGGAGGACCTAGTAACTTCCCTCCATTGCACTATAAATTAAGGCATTGGATCAGTTGCTGGGGAGGTTAGAAGCTGAACATTTTTGAGGGTAAATGCTGATGGAATTGGGACTTCCTAGTTAAACTTGAGAGGAGAGATCACATACCTTTTGGTTTCATTGGGAAGTGAGTGAAACTTGTCAAAGTATAGGAGACTTCTTGTCGGACCCTGGGAGGAGCTTGTACAGCATCAAGGCAGTTGTAAAGTTCTTCTTTCATTTGAATTGATACAATCAGATTCATTTTTCTCAACAAATTGTCTTATGTGGTTTGTTTCATAATCTCCTTGATCATTATGATGAATATGCTTTATAATATTGGCTTTTCAGGTGTTATTTAATTGTTTGCTTGTTTGTGTTTGCAGAATACACTTCAAGGAAGCTCATTTGGAGCGAGGGAGCGAGGCTTCCACAAACTTGCATTGGATCCAAGGTAGGCCTAAAACACTCATTTGCCTTTGTTTTAATCGCATATTTAGAGAAAGATAGTTTTTGATTGGCTTGCTTATCACTAGATATCAGTAGATACTAGGAAGGTCGATCTTGTCCGCAACCTCGACCCATTCCGCGTGACACCCCCCCTTATCCAGGCTCCATTTATTCAATGGCATACTCATGATCTGATCTATAGATGAAGTGGCTTCCTCATGCATGTTTTCATACCCGGTGGGTTAGTATATGGTTGGAGCTAGGTATCGGTAGGACCTAGATGAGAGGTAAAGGGGAATGGGACAACTAACTAAGAGTCGAGGGCCAGGCAAGGAATAAACCGAATGAAGTGACTAGCGTTCGGTCTGTCAAGGTGCAACAACCTCAATGCAACAAGAAACAAACTCGATGTTTACTCCCAGCAACTTCAAATCTTTCACTTATCCCACTAATGCCATATCTTCCAAAGTTGAATGCGTTAGCCTTTAAGTATAAAGCGAGAAGGTCACTACACTTTACCAACCAGAAGGAATAAGGAAGCACAACTTGGTAAACGAAGTGAGCTAATTTGATTTCAGTGAGTTCGAATGGAAATAGATACCTGATAGAAATGAATGATTCGCGGCTGAGAGATAGTTCTTGGATGGGCGTTATAAAGAATACGTTCATTGGAATCCTTGAATGTCATAGGGGGGGCCCGTTGGATCGGAGGGGAAACATGGTCAATCAAGATTTGATCTTGCCCCGAATGCAGTGGTAAGAGGTGCGGTTCCTACTAGGTCTGGTTCCATGGGAGTTTGCATGGGCTTACAGCCATTCATATGGGATTTCTCAGTAAGTGTCTTGGCATATTTTCTTTTATATACAAATATCCGGTGATGTGTCTGTCACACCTCCAAACCAAGACAGTAATGCAATTGACCAAGATCGGTCATGTCAAAGGACCTTTTCAAATCCTGCCAAAATTCTCTTCTCATAACTACCTGTGATTACTAAGTCATCGACATACACAACGATGATCACAATATCCCCCCTTGATCTTTGCAGTAGAGGTTAGGATCATAAGGGCTTCTCTTTCAGTCATGCTATGCAAAATGCTCATCAATTTTTATGTACCAGGCTCTGGGAGTCCGTTTTATACCATAGATATATTTGGTTAACTTACACACCTTTGTTTCTTATCCAGGTGCTACCTTTCATTGATTTCTCAATTCAACATTGGGTGGAGATTCTCAGGTACGAAGATCGGCAGATCGTAGCCTCCCCATCGTAACGACGACCTACTTTGACTTATCTAAACTAGGTTTCATTATCGGTCACTAGGGTATGGGGGACTCTGAAATGACTAGATAATCTAATTTAGGAGAAATTTCACAATCATATGTCTAGTGATGTGGGTAAGGAGCATGGCTTCTACCAACTTGGTAAAGTAATCTATGGCTATGAGAACTTATGGCCATTTGTAGAGGTTAGACGTATGGTTTCTATCAAGTCTCAACCCCACAATGAGAATGGTCAAAGGGGTTCTATGGTAATGAAATCATAAGGGGGGGACATGGTCTAACTTAGTGTGGCATTGGCATGTAGGAGATTTCTTTACATCTCTTTTCACATTTTCATGGGTAGTAGTAACCCATGCCTAGGATTTGAGTAAGGATGGCATGCAACCCAAAGTGGCCCCCATGGTCTTCGCTATGCACTTCCTATAAGACAAAATTCACTTCATGGTGGTCTACGTAGTAGCAGAGGATAATCTCAAAGCCTTTCCTATATAAGGTGCCACCTAGCAATACATAATTATAGCAATCTATTCTAAATATACCTCTAAGCACACAAGACAAAGAGGGAAGCTCATTCACAGCAAGAGTCATGGAAATATCACGGTACTAAGGAGGAGGTGGGAAGGAAAATCTTATACTCCATGCCAGGATCGAAGCGCATCAAGATTGAAGGCATAGGCATTTTCTCGAGATTCAAAAGCAATTGATCGAGTTGACTCAGATTCTATTCCAGCACAAGCATAAAAGGTAGAGCCAACATAAGGGACGGAAGCATTCCTTTGCATGATTCCATTCATTTCTGGCAGATCCTATTTGAGCAGATCCAATTGAACTTGACTCAGCTTCCCCACTACCATATCGCCTAGCGTCCTTTCCCATCCCACCTATCCCGGCATATTTCCTAGCATCCCTACCAATTCCGTAGTCAGTTTACCAAGTCAAAGAAGCACCTCGCCCATTGGCATTGGACAGATAGCGTGGTATCATCAATCAGTAGCATTCACGGGTATAAATATGTTCCACATATAGTATTCCCTAAGCGCTCTACATTAACGGTCAATCAATGTACCCTACCTACTTCCAAGTGTTCTAACCGCCCCAAGTTCGACTATTTCCTCCTACGCACCGTTTCTGTGTGCTTTCTCTTTCAGTACGCAAGCGAGATGACGATGTTGATGAAGCCACTACTAGACTACACTTGGAATTGGCTCTGCCTCTTATGCTTACTATAACGCCTTTGTCTTTGATGCTTCCACCCCTATTGCTTCTCCTTATGTCTTTGAAACAAGCTCTGTCTTTGTCTCTGCTCCCTCTCCATAAACTGGTGATGAATTAATGGGTGGTTTTGCAGTTACTCACTTCGAAATTGGAAGAACCAGATCTGTAGCCGGACGAAGGGAAGCTGGGACTGGATCTTGACCTGGAAGAGATGCTACTAGGTAAACTCGATCAATTGATGCTGGTTCACTGGCATCATGAACTGATACTATAATTGGTTCGGATGCTTATTAAGCAATAGCAACTGAAACTGATGGGTAAGCTGCTTACTCGGATGCTGGGAGTGAATAAACTGGATAAATAGGTTCAAATAAACCCTGGCTACTCACTCTCGACCTGGAAGGAATGCTGCGATTGAGACATTTATTGGTTCAAGGTAAACAACTGAATCCGCTACTGAAACTTAGTTAGATATGCTCGAACCCCAACCATAGGATATGCTTCTTTCTTCGTCGCTGGTTCTAGCTCTTCTCTTGGTTGTGCTGCTATCACCCTTGCTTCTCATTCCTTTGCCTTCACTACGGATGTTGCTGCTTCCTCTGTTGTCTTTGGATCTGCATCTCGATGATCTGAGTCTGAAATTGATTATACTTCCATATAAACAACCTCTCGATCTCTAACTGGCTCTGCTTCTTCCAGTTATGCTGCTACCTTTGTTATAGCTGTTGCCGTCTTTGCTCTAGTTGTTGCTTTCATGTGGTCAACAGAATATACTGGTGGGTTAACGGGTTCACACGCAACTGTATCCTTACCTGGTCCTATCCCAGCTCCCGCTTTCACCTCTGCTCCTTTCCTTGCACTAGGA
>APFE030883392.1:0-16349 GCA_000404065.3 Pinus taeda
ACACCCAATTGGTCCATGATCTCTATTTAAAGAGCATGGAGGGTCATTTGTAAGGTGATCATTCATGAGAGAAGCTTATGTAAATTTTCTTTCTTTTATTAATAAATTGCCTGAAGTGGCCATGTTGGCTCAGGCTGTGGAATATTTCTCTCTTTGAGGGCTTTAACCACATCAAGAATACTAGTGTATTTATCTATGATCTGTTTGTGACTGATGTCCTTTAGTGTTCTATATGAGGAACTTACCCTGTAAATTCCTACAAAATATGTGGTTGTAGCAGCGATACAAGGCCTCATACATGACCCTCTTATGAATCATAGATATATGACCAAAAGATAGTACAATACAAGTACATGGCTCCATGAGAATTATACAAAGATTTTCAATGAAATACATAGTTTCCATGATCACCTCTGATGGACCAATTACTTAAATACATAATACATCATGACTATTACGTCATCATTATCTCATACATTTGGCTGCAAAATGACTCCATAAGACTCCTCCAAAACAATCCTAACACCATGATGACTCAACATACTAATGATTGGACACACTATCAATGTGAAAGGATGAAACAATGATAAATGCATGGTTGTAGTAATCATCATTAACAACTCACACATGGTTGGTCCATGTCAAAATTCTTCTCAATACATCCTACAGTCATGATCACAATCTATGCATGGTTGCACATCTTTTGAACTAGTTGTTAGTGGAAACCGAAAACATATATATGGCCAAAAATTTACTCCTTTTTCTACTCATGAAATACATATAAGACTATTATTATCACATGAGCCAAAAGGAGTGAAAGATAAATGAAATAAATCATAAATCTCAATACCATAGGTAGATCTAATGAACTTAATATACCTCCAAGAGGCAAGCTAATCATGTGGACCTGAATGTGAATGAGGATGAAAATAACTCATGACATACTATTGAAAACTATATCATATTCTCCCTTCAGGTTATGCACCTATTATGAATTTTTTAGTCCTCTATAATTATGCATGAATAATCAAGGACTATAGGAAAGAATTCTCTTCACTAGTGAAATAGTTGAAGCTCGTTCTTCGTCCACACTATCTCAGGGTGCTTCTTCTCCTCTTTGATCAACTACTTCTTCTCTTCCCTCTCTCTCTTCTTTTCTTGCTTCACTTTATTTGTAATATATCCTCTTGGTTTTTATTTCTTTTGACAGTTTTACCTTGAGTAATGGGGCATCAAACAATCTCTTTCTATGTGGAAAATATAGCACTCCACATGGCCAAGAGGATCAACTCTTCTTCTTCTCATGCCAGATCTAAACCTTGCATGAAATGTGCCTCTCCTACAATGGTTAGACCTACAATTTATTTCCTTATAGACAAACAAGCGACATGCATAGCAATAACCATAAAAACCATGATTATACTTAAAGGCCAATCTCCTTGGTTGCCGATACTGTTGATTGGATCTATATGCTCTGCTCCAATAGTTAGCTACAATATGCCCTAACTTGTGATAGTTGTAACACTCTACATTATGGAAAAAGGGAACAAAAATACTTTGATTCCTTTGAAACTTTACAAATATGTCACGATCATCTCTAGGAGAAAAAGGTCTTTTGAATGTATGTGCTCCTTGCAATTTTCTTCTCTACTGCTAGTTTTGCAACTTGATTGGTTATTGGTTCTGCTTGCTTTTATATTGTTGAT
Organism: Pinus taeda; assembly: GCA_000404065.3. Classification (NCBI taxonomy): domain Eukaryota; kingdom Viridiplantae; phylum Streptophyta; class Pinopsida; order Pinales; family Pinaceae; genus Pinus; species Pinus taeda. Next base: position 1,707 of record APFE030883392.1, read on the forward strand.
TCTTTTGTTTTCTATTGGGTTGCTGGATTTGTTTTTTATTTCCTTGGATCTCACTTTGTTATTGGTATTGTTTGCTATAGTTTTTTTGGTTGCTTCTTTGGTATTTTTACCTTCATGCAAACTAGACTCACCCTTTTTAAATCAAAGACTAGATTTATCCAATGGTGATCTTTGGATCTCAAGTAAATTTTCCAACGCTACCATGATCTTCTCCATATTTTGTTTCTTTCTCAAGGAAATCACTTCAACTTCTAATTTATCAACCTCTTCTACCTTCAATTGGTATTGTTTCCTCATACCTTCCTCAAATTTTTATGATTCTTTCAAATTAATCTTTAAGCTCACAATTTCTTCCTTGAGCTTGGCCTCCTTATCATCACAGGTCCGCAACAATTTTTCTTGATCCTTGTATGTAGTTGTTAGTTTAGAAATCTTATCTCTAAGATAACATTCTCATCTTCATTATGTGCTTCAACATGATCTGAATCTGAATCAAATTTATAGCTCAAAAGAAAATCATCAATGTTTATACCTTTGGGTTCATGATTTTCTGGTTTCTTCTCATCATCTGATAAATCATGTGCACTAGAATATTGACACACTTGTGGCTGAGATTCTTGATCTTGATGTCCCTTCTTATTGTTATTCTTCTTATTCTTATTCATGTTGCTCTTATTCTCATTTTCAATTTTTTTGTTGGTTTCATCTCCAAAAATGGATTCTATCTTGTCCCAAATATCTTTGGCATGTTTCAAACCTGCTCATCTCTTAATATCATCATCATGAAGATTCTTGTAGATTATGCATCTTGCTTGTGCATCTTACTGCAAAAATTCATCTGCAATTGGATATTTACCACAAACTTCACATACTAATCTCGAAATGTTAGATCCATAAGACAAAAATTGAGATTTAACACTTTTTCTCCATACCTTGTAATTTGTAGCAGTAAGGACAATCATTCCTTGAGAAGTCATTTCAAAAAAAAAATCATTTTTTTCTCCAACAAACCCATGATCTACTCTCTAGAGATCAAGCCGCAACTAATAACCCCGCTCTGATACTGATTGTTGGAAACCTTTTATATCTACTGAGAGGGGCACTGAATCAATAATGTGATATATACATGATTTTTACCAATTTAAAATTTAATTACAGAATCACACATATGTTAACCAACAACTAATAAACATCATAGCTTGGGCATCACATAAACATAACTAAAAACCATAAGCAACTACAAAACAATAAACATGCACAACATATCAATCACACATGAGACACAATATTTTTGGTGGAAACCATTCCGGGAGAAAAACCGCCCTTATTGCTATTGCTCTGATCTAAATTTCTATTAGTCAAGCAATTGGTCTTTTCATAGCTAGCTGATTCCCATCAACATGGAGACTCGACCTCATATACAAAATTACAACACCCATAGAATAGGAGACTCAATACTACTAATCAGCTTGGAATACTTTGTTCTCTACGGATCTACGAAGTACCTTCGCTGAAGGCCACCACGATCAATGATCCTCACCCAACTGATTGTAATATCCAACTACCATTGAATGAGGAACGTGTTCCTTACGCTGAAGCTTCAATATCACTACTCCAACTCCATGAAGTCACTGGTCCTCACCATTATGTAGACCTCCTTTCATCTATTTTCAAACTAGATCCCAAGACACTATTCTCAACAAGAAATAAGCTCTACACACATGCTCTTAGTAGCAAACAATCATCATCAAACAAAAGAAAAACAGGTAAAATTGTGGCCACATAAAATATGAATACAATCATACCCTCACAACAAAATAATGTTGTAAAATACAATCAACAACAAGAGACACTATGGTTATGTGCCAAATGCATCATCAACTCCTGCATAAAATAAATGTGATAATCATCATAAAGACTACCCAACAACATACTAAACTTCTCCAAACGATTTCCACTCCAACAACTTCAATTATGATCCATTTTGTAGCATGCTTGAGATCTTCTCATTATTCATTCAATAACACTCATAGACTGGAGCATCTAGGATCTACTCAAGGTCTGAAGCATAATCTCTTTATTCATCCTTCTTTCCATACATACACTCAACATATAACTCAATCAATAACCACAAAGCTCAAAAGGTAAGAACATAAAACCTGGAGGGCGAAATTGAGCTTGGGCCTATGATCAAAGGTGCACAAATTGGACGAAATCAATCCACTAAGGTCACCACTAGTGCACTAAATTCATTCACATAATTATAGGACCTTTTCAAACAATTTATGACCTTTTTAAACAACTCTGGAAGCCTCTAGGAATTTCCAAGTTAATTTCCTTCCGAACAACGCGAGAAATGTGGAGAAAATCCCATGAAATGCCTCAGTCGCATGCTTGACACTAGCTTAAATCGACCAAAATATTTAGTCACTCTCGCAGGCCTACCTCATTGTGATTGGAACTTTTCAGTCGCTCTCATGAGCCTGTAAGGGAGCGACTAGGGTAGAGTATAGGTGAAAAGCATAAACTCTTAGCTTTGAACCTCTGCCACCTATTGGATCATATTTTATAGCTCCTAGACAAGCCTCCAAACCTCTAACACAACCTTTGACACATCTGCAAGTGGATCAAACATGTCCCCCAAGTGTCACAGCCAAATTGGCTTCAAAGGTTGCAAAACAAGGTTGGCAAGAGTGCCAACAAGTCCTCCACTCTCCATCAAACAAGTAAACAAGTTGCAACACCTCTGTAGCACCATCATCAAGCCATCATATCACACCAACAAGTCATGTTCATGAGCATGGACATGAAGACCTAATAAAGACCTAGTTGAAAAGTAAAATAGTGTGCCTTGAACCATCTCTATCACATGTAGAACTATATGATCAACATGTAGCATCATCATCATGAGGCTATTACATTGCAACTAGTCATCAAGTGTGTTGTGGTCATCAATGCCAACACAAGCCAACATGAGTGACATCATATTGTTGACATCAATGCTAACACAATCATCCCTATGTCAACTCGAATAGCTAGCTGGAACCATGACCATGTTGACATCAATGCTAATACTATAATGGAAACATAGAATTGCAAGTGTGCCTTACTGATGGGCCACCAAGGAGGTATGATTTGAATTTATTTCAATTAATTTCGATTCTAATGGAAAGTATGTGCTTGATACAGGAAAACATGCAAGATGTCTAGTTGGGTTGTTGAAATTGACTGCAAGAATTAGCAGCAGCAGCAAAAAGAATTGGAACAGGGAGAAGTATGTTGGTAAAGCACTCCATAAGCAAGGACATTGTGGGACACCAGTACCCAATAATATCCATTGATTTCCATTAGCATGTTATGACTAGTAGGATGGTTTTGAGGCAAGGATATGCCTTGGCTTTTGGACTTTCTGATGCGAGAAAACCTTGCCAAGGGATGGATCGCTCGGGAAAGGGGATGTCAGAGAACTTGGAAGGTGAGTGACTACACGGAAGGGGGGTAACCAAATTTCCCGTGGGACTGTGTAGTAGAGAAGAGAAGGCCAAGGATGGATATTTTTTGGTCATTAGCATTGCCAAATTGAATTAGATGCACATTGGGAGTGTGACCTGGAACAATGAGTCAGTAATTGTACACTAAGGAAACAAGTAGTGCGAGTATCATAGTGTTGTATATTAGATGCAAGATTGACTTTTCAAGTGGATTTTGAACTTCCTAGGAAGGAGGTGAATCTTGGTATTACTTTGAGGGTGGAGGTGTGAGCCTCTAGATCCCCTTGTTGCGGATGTAAGCATCATATCCTTTTATTTGTGGGTTAAGGAAATGAGTATATGTGTTTATGAATATATTATTGTAAATATTGTATCGAGTTGGATTTATAACGCTCCATATATAGTAATGGTTATTTATTGGATGAGGAAAGTGTGGTTCTTATTGTAAAATACTATAATGAGTTGTGTTAGAAAGCTCCATGGGCAGTATGTTTTAGTTTTAAGTGGTTTTACTGGTGTTAGGTGTCATTGAACACTGAAGACGGTGTCCTCCTAAGGGGATGGGTTTGTAACATCCCTGGATTAGAAAAACATATAATAAAGTTAATAAAGGAAAAATAAGACCAAGGTCATGGAACATGTTTTACAAGTTGAATGTTGGAAAAGACATCATAGTGGGTGTCACTTTTGGTTTATTATGGCTAAGGAAATGCCAAAGGCATTGGCAAAGGAAAAGAGACATTAATTGGAATTTTATTTATGGAAATAAAGGAAATTAGGAGAAAAGGGAGATGAAAGGTGACAGTTTTGCATGAGGAGGAAATTAAAGGAAAAATAAAGGAAAATGAAGAAAATAGAGGACTCAATGATAAAAATGCTTTTGACTATCAGTTCATGGCTTTTGTTAGTTGAGGATTTTGGTCAGTGTTACCTTTTGTTAGTTCAGTTTTAGAGCTCTCTCTCTATTTTCTCTCTCACATACTCTTGCACACTTAGAGTATTCTTGGAGCACTCTAGCATGGGAGGATGGAAAGCAAGGAAGGACAAGAAAGCAAAATGAAGCAAAAACCAAGCAAGGAAGAGTTGGATCAAGTAGCTATATTGGGATTATTTATAGGTATCGAGTTGCATGTATGATTTATTTTCTAGTTTTCGAATTCATGTGTGTATTTGGTTCTCTTGTTATGGTTGACATGGTTTTTTTGTAAGTGTAATAGTGGTTTTCATCCTTGCCTTTCCATTTCTAGATAACCATGGTGTGATTGGGTTATTTTAATTGGTTGATATGGATTGTTGGATGGTTTTGAAACCAAGCGGGGTGGTCTCAGGAAAATCACAAGGCTTAAGAATCCCTTGACTAGTAATAGCATGATACACGGTAAAGTTTTGTTGTGAATACCCTCATTGGACCTAGGAATCCTTGATCGGTAATGGCAGGGTACATGGTAAAGCCTAGAGGTGAATACCCTCATTGGGCCTAGGAATCCTTGATCGGTAATGGCGGGGTACATAGAAAAGCCTAGAGGTGAATACCCTCATTGGGCCTAGGAATCCCTTGACTGGTAATGCGGGATACGCAATAAATATTAGAGGGTGGAAATAGAAAAATTCCTCACGGTTTATGTGGATAGATCGGGAGGCATCCATACTTGTTTAGGGCCTAGTGATCCCTTGACTGGTAATGCGGGATACGCAATAAATATTAGAGGGTGGAAATAGAAAAATTCCTCATGGTTTACGTGGATAGATCGAGAGGCATCCATACTTGTTTAGGGCCTAGTGATCCCTTGAGTGGTACATGGCAGGATTGTGGTAAATCTTGTAGTGTATGTTTATTGTTTGGGCCTAAGAATCCGTTAGCAGGATACACGATAAAGCCTATGGAAGTCTTGATTGGTTGTTTTTTGAGTCCCACATTCATGCTTGGAATATGGCACGGGGTTGATTGGCTGAAAAAAAGATTTGGTTCATCCCAATCTATAGTCGGGTGTTAAATGGAAGTCCCTGACCTGGTTGCATTTTTCATGTGTTAATAAGAGATATTTTCCTCTTATGCTCCATGTGTAAATGTACTTGTCATTATGTGGTTTTAATGGTTGTGCTATCATGGTTATTTTGTTGGTTATATGTTGGTTGTGAGCATGGTTTATGACAGACTTTGGTTATAGATCTCATCATGTTTTTATTAGTATATGAAATGTTAATGAATGTATGAACTAATAGATCATAATGCAACTATTATGAGAGGGTATCAGACCTTCTTTACGAATCGGAGATAAGTATGAGGTCCCTATGTTCATATGTTTATATGACCTGTACATTACATATTTATGATGTGTTTGACAAAAGGCATGTCATGGTTAGGATGAGTTTGGTTAGGTCCTTGTTTAATTTTCATAGTAGAGGTCTTGTCTTTTGTTAGTTATCATTTCGAGAGTTTCATTGAGTTCTGGGTAAAGGGTTGAGTCCTAGCCCTGAAAAAGTGACTCAAAATTCCGGGTTGTTGGCACAAAACTGCCTTAAAAAGGTTGCAGTCATAAAGATTCCTTACTATGGGAGAAATTGGAGAGATTGAGTCATTTGGAGGGCTTGTCATGGGAGCGACTAGGGGTCTATATTAGCAAAACGCAAGCACTTGGAATGGTTGGCTAGTCCCTACGGGTCTTGTAGCTCCTGAAAAAAGTCAATTTGGTTTTTGGTGTGTTGATTCCACTTCCTTAACTGTACATGGGGAGTTTAATCATATCATAGTAACTTTTTGTCACATGTTTGTACATGGGGAGTTTAATCATATCATAGTAACTTTTTGTCACATGTTTATCCTGGTGGACCAGTTAGCTTGGGTAAATGTGGAAAAAAAATAGTTACAAAATTTAAAATGAGGCCATAAGCCATTCTTTCTAAAGAAAAACCATAAAAGAGTAATTAAAAAACTAAGCACACATACCATTAATGCAGTACAATTAGAAACTATGACCACTAGTGCACATCTGTTTCCATTGTGGTAATTTGAATTCCAATTAAGGCAACATTGAAATTTATTTAAAGGACCCTGTGTATAAATTAGAAGAATAAAAGTCACAATAAACATTTTTGTGCTAGAAGAGCTCACGACCAGTTTAGTTCCAGGCCAGCCGCTGAAAACCAATAGCCTAGAACCATTCTAGAACCGTTAATTATATTAAAATTATACAACTTGACCCGTGAAGTTCGTTCCATGTCATATACACTAATCGACCAATCAAAAGAACATAACACAAGCTCTGCAAAAATATATTTATTGCTGGACTAAAAGTCTTGTAAGAGTAAGAAAGTACACAACCACATTCTCTTTACAAAACGATGTAATCACAAAACATCAAAGAATCATAACAGATCATATATATATACTTGAAGGAAAACCCCAAGGTAAGGTGTTTATAAGTTAAGGACCTAAAACGAGGATTTGTGTAATAACAATTGCAATACTGTAACATTTCTTGCTCAGGATTTCTTAGGGTTCAGGACGAAATCTTGCGAGGGCGTCCAAATCCACAACATAACTTATAGCTAAATTGGTGTCATTTGACGAAATTACAGAGAAACCCTTTCACAAAAATCAACGACATGGTGCCACACGTGCCTAACCTGGCCTTGCAACCAGCCATGGAAAGGTTCGACCAGAGAACCTGTAGGAAGGAAGGAGTTAAAAACTTGGAAGGATGCAAATGTAGACCAGTCCTAAGCCGAACTTAACCATGACACCGAACCTCTTACCTACAATAAAAAGGATTGAGACCAAAAATTAGAAGATGGTTACTGAAATGGCGTACCTAGAGAATAATATTAAGAGAAGGATTAGCCAAGGAAAACAATACCTGAGGACATTACTCCCTCGAAGTGCTCATGAATTCCTCTCTGCACCAAACAATAATTGTCAGTGATGACAACCAACTGACACAAAAGAACCCTTTGTAATTAAAACCAGAAAAATATACGTATATACCTCATTCTCGAAGAACAAGGGTTCTTGCAAGCTGTCGCTTTCATAAGAGCTAACCATTCCATTGAAAACCCTTGTAGACATGAGTACCGTTGGGTTACATTGTGAACTCAAAACTGTCTTAGCAGAGGAACCAAATTATAAATAAGGTAAAAGCATCAACAAAACCATACCTGTGCAGGAAAAGAAATCGCATGGGTCTGGAGGAATCAATTTAGTTAGGGTTTATGAGAGCTCCAGAGCTCTCCCATTTCAACCATCAAAGAGAAAATGACCAAACTGAGCAGCGAGGGTATGGTCGGCGGTTATCCAAACTAGTTCGAAAAGAACAAGAACCGTTAGATCAAAACTACACAGATCGACGGCGATAGGAAGGCCACCTAAACCCTCTCACATATGTTATCCAAGCCTCCTCTCTGTGACAGCTAGAGAGTAGGAAACTTTCCAGAAACATCTTAAGGCAGGCCATTACTCATCATAACTTTATAATACATAATCATAACCAAAAAACTATCGCATAAGTCATGGCTCAGTTCAATTAGCGTTATCAAACAATTAAGGTGAGATTATAGCTAAACATGACCATATACATGCAACAACCTGCTCAAATTACAAGGTATATAAAGGTGTACCAACAAATAATTACCACGAAGGATCAATAGAATAATTGTGTCTCGAAGACATATCGAAAGAACACGTTGGTAAATTTGGATGAACAATGGATACAACCATGGAGCGCGGCAGCTGAGTGGAGGAGTGCAGGAAAAGGCGCCCAACCAGAGGTCGCAAGGGAGGTAGGACCTATAAGCTTGGCACAGGTGTAACAGCAGCCAATGCATGTTGACTCCTTGATGCTACGTTTGCTTCTCCCTGATTTCAAGCCAGGACCCGTTGCACTAGCTTTTTCATGTCTCTTGGCCTCCGTCTAACGTTAACCATGAAGCCTGTCGGCTCATAATCTTACTTCATATTTCACTGGATGGCATACTCGTAAGCTTTTCCAGGCCCTGATTCTCTACAATTGCTCCGCGTTGAGGGCCCTATCTTCTGCAGAAGAGGACCACTTTGGTTCTTCTTTTCTATGCTCTGGGCTTCGTTTCTTCTTTGACCGTGACTCGAATTGGCTTTTCGCTCTTGCACTCTGCCCTCAGCTTGCCTGTGTCTCCAGGTCAGTATCTTTCGGCCTAAATTTTATGTGTTTTTGTTTTGATAAAAGGATGTCTGTTAAAAGGAAAGGTTCAAGCAGTTTCAAGATGGTTGAATTTTAATTAGACATTGCAATTCTATGATAGCACGAAGTTGTTTATGGTTTTGATTAAAGAAGAAAGGATGGAATGATACGGAAGTTATATTGATATAAGCATGGATGTCTTTGTTATATCTTCAAGGATTTCTGTAGAATTCTTGTGTCTTTCGGAATCGTTTTTAAGCTGGTCATGGATATCGTTTCTCAAGATTCAGAAATATATTGTCATTTCCAAGCCATGCTCGGATTTCCGATTTAAGCTAGGCCCTTGGTGGTGTGTCTGTCAGTTCTTCTGCTGTTGTATAGTTTGTCCTGAGGAATCGTCATGAAGGTTTAGTCTGATGAAGTCTCTTGATCTCTGGAACTCTTGGCTCATTGATGCCACCTTCCTAAACCCTCCTGGTTTTTCCGGGCCAGTTTTCTCTCCCGGGAGCCGGATTTTAATCAAAAGTACAAGACTTAATTTCTAGCTCTGGCCAGGACATTCTCGGGCAGAGTCAAGTAAGGTAATTCCCTAGATATTTAAGTTTCCTTTGGGATGGGAACAGGACTTCCGAATTAAGCAAAGCCGTCATTTTTTCAAATTTCTGTGTGTCTAGCAGTATCCAGTCATTTTTTCAAATTTCTGTGTGTCTGTCAGAATCCAGCTAATGTTATAGTCATCCCATTTAAAGGCGGATGGATGGATGGCCTCATATTTAATACCTTTCCTCTTGGACTAAGGGTAAACTCCTTCCCGAGGCTTCCCCTGACGGTACTATGGTCAGGAAAATTGAGTTTTAAACCTTCTTTCTCCGGGCATCTTGTTCAGAAACCATCTGTTTCTTTTGACCGTAGTGCTTGACTCATATCTTTCCTGGATTTTTATGATCCCTATGAGCTCAGTGTTAGGTGGCCGATTTAAGAATGACTGACACATCTGACTTGGAGGCTATGATACAAGCGGCCATCCAGGCAGAATCTGTACACGAAAATGCCAAGCTGTCAAGTGAATGGCAGTCCACTTTGGAGGAAATACTGATTCACCCCTCAGTCCCACAGAATGAGGTGGAAGGTTTTGTCTGATCAAAAGAAAATCATTTGCGCATTATCAGTCAACTTGAAAAAGATCACATACAGAAGACTTGGCAGGATGGATTTCCTCAGAAAAACCAAAACCCTGTAAAGACTATCCCCCCTCCTGCAGCTATTAAAATAGATAGTATTCATCTAGCAGATCGTCTAGAAAGCCTCCAAGCTAATGCCCTGGTGGGGAGATGTCATTTCCCAGAATTGGATGACTCAAAGATGAGGTGTTGGCTCGAGCAGCAATGGGAGCCGTTAATTGGATATGTTCCAATTGTCCCAAGATTACTGAAAGAATGGTACTGCTTTCATTTTCTTAGTTCCAGTGACCTAGAAATCATTTTGAAACAACAGTGGGTTTATAAAAGAGGTTTTCTGGCATTGCATAGGTGGTATATGGGCTATAATCTATTAAAGATTATTCCATCTAACAATTTGATTTGGGTCAAACTTTCTGGTCTGCCATTAGATTTATGGTCAAAGGAAACTTTAGCTGAAATCGAGAACGCCATTGGAAGATGCGTTTACGTGGATCCATGGGTTTTAGGAGAGAAAGGAAAACGAGTAGCGTGGATTTTGATAGACAAAGCCTTCAGAGGAGGATTCCCCGACCATATTGACATTCACTGGAGGGAACTAAAAATCTGGCAAAGGCTTGACTTCTGGGGGATTCCCTTTAGATGCTTAGCATGTCACTGCACTGGGCATTTAATAAAGAACTGTTCAAGATGCCTTATTAATAACTGAAAGAATCATGGTTATCATTGTTTTGCAGCAAAGCCCTTCAAGGTAAAATCATCATGCCATGATCCAGTGCTATCCACGTCCTCAAAAAGTCAGTCTCCCTCAGGGTCAGAAGTATAGTGGAAATTTTTTTCTGAAGATCATCAACATTCTCCAAAGCTGCTTGATACTCATATCTCCATGGAGCCTATATCCCCCTCTATGCCCCCTTTGGAGCCTGCCTCGAACCACGAGGTTCCTATTCTGCCCATATCACCATCCATGCCTATATCTCTGCTAGGGTCAGAAGTACAGCGAGATTTTTTTCTGAAGATCATTAGCATTCTCCAAAGCTACTTGATACTCCTATCCCCGTGGAGCCTATATCCCCCTCTGTGCCCCCTTTGGAGCCAGCCTCGGATCACGAGGTTCCAAATCCTCTTCCAACTCCGCATCCCTTTAAGAAGCTCAGTAAGGAAATCCAAACCATCTACTCATCAACACCATCGCCAAATAAAATCAGTTCTTCTCTTGAAAGGGGGAAAGAGATTTTGATAATTGCTACCCCAGCTAACTCTCCTACATCCTCACCCACAAATTCAATAGGCAGTGACTTGGATTTCTTATTAAGCAAAAAATCTTTACAGCTAAGGGCGCTCACAATTCATAAACCTGCAGTCCTAAATTCCGCTCAAATTAGCCCAAAGTCCGCTAGTAATATCACGGTGAGGAGAAAAACAAAAGGGGGATGCAGACATTTCAGCAGGAGAGGAGATGGCGTGGGTAGAGGAGTCCGTAATTTATCTCTCATAGATGTTCCCATCATTGACATGACAGAAGATAGGCCTCTTAGAGCAAGCATGGCCGGAAAGTCTCCAAAATGAATTTTATCATTTCCATGAACATAAGGGGTCTGGGGGTAGGTCCAAAGTTTTTGGCCTTAAAGAACCTCTTTTACTCAGTAAGCCCCAAAATTATTTTAGTACAGGAAATTATGCATGCCTCTTCTATTGCAATCTCTTATTTCAGGAAGATGTTTCCTTCATGGCACATCTCTGCTCTGGAAGCTATCGGCCTTTCGGGGGGGTTAGTGGTCTTATGGGATCCAATCTGGATCAAGGCAAAAACATATAGTTGTTTGGCAGGGATCCTGATCTCAACACAAATGAGAGGACATAAATCTCCAATAAACATCTTGAATGTATATGCTCCCTACAAGAATAGACTGCTATTATGGGAGAACCTCTTTAACTCGGAAATTCTTGATGTGGAAAATTTATTGATTGCAGGGGATTTAAATGTCACTTTAAATATGGACGAGATCTGGGGCAACAACAAGAAGAAGGACCCCATTGCTGAAAGAATTAAAAATGAACTGCTAAGGAGGAATTTTGTCGACATTCTCCCTCCCCAAATGCTCTCGACATGGGAAAATGGCAGAATCGGGAAAGCTTATATTGCAAAGAGGCTGGATAGGTTTATTCTCCATGCTAGTTTGATTGACAGTATGGGCATGCCATTCTCATCAATTGAGAATGTCTTCATTTCAGATCATAGACCGATCCTATTAGGCTGGAAGGAAAAGGGTTTCAGAAAAGGATATTCATTCAAATTCAACAGATCATTCCTAGAGGATCTGGTTTTTAACGACCTTATAAAAAAAACATGGAATGAGATGGCATCCTCCAATCCTCTTTCGCTTTTGATGACATTCAGAGACAAAATAGCTCATATGCATAAGCTGGTAAAAGAGTGGCAATATGAGAAAAGGCAATCCAACAGAAAAGATCTCAGGAAAATTCAAAAGGCATTGGACAGTGCTTTGGAAGCGATGGCTGCTCATCATCTATCCTTCAAAATGAGGTGTATCATGAAGGAGTTACAAAAGAAGAAAATAAAAATCTTAGAACAACAGGAATCTTTTTGGAGGATGAAAAGTAGGGCGATATGGTTAAAAGAAGGGGATAAGAACAAATTTTTTTTCCATAATTTTGCAAATTCCAGGCGTGAAAATAATTCCATATGGAAGATAAGAGATGGAAGAGGAGGTTTCCTATATTCTCAACAAGAAATATCAAATGAGGCAGTAAACTTCTTTGAAAAACAGTACCAAAGATCTGAAGAATGCAGGTTCCAGGACATTTTCTGGGGCATTGAAGTGTTTCCTCAGATGTTCGATGAGGATACAAATGATAAAATCTTTCAGCCAATCTCTGAGGAGGAATTGATAAAAACTATGAAATCTTTTAAAAGAGATAAATTTCCAGGGCCGGACGGCTGGACAATAGAGTTCTTCATTCACTTCTTTGACCTCATCAAAGCTAATCTATTAACAATGGTAGAAGGTTCTAGGATTTCGAGCAGTATCAACCAGAAGACCACTTCCACTAATATAGCGCTCATTCTAAAGAAAGAGAAGGCGGAGTCAATCATGGACTTCCGAGCAATGTGAAATGTGTCATAAAGTAAGAATTTTAATGTTCATAGGATTTTATCAACTATTTAATTTATATGGTTGCTATTTCTAGATATAGTGTTGAGTAGTTGTGGCATTTTCTCCAAATCTACAATTATGTTCACTCCATTGATATTTAGAGGACCCTATTGGAAGTTAGTTTATGTAGTTGTCAGAAATCTTTCTTGGGAAATTAGTTTATGGAGTTGTCCTATAAATATGAATGGAGTGAACATAATTGTAGATTTGGAGAAATGCCACAACTACTCAACGCTATATCTAGAAATAACAACCATATAAATTAAATAGTTGATAAAATCCTATGAACATTAAAATTCTTACTTTATGACACATTTCACATTGCTATGAATAAAATAAAATTTAAATAAAAAACATAAAAATAACTAAAATATATTTTTATTTTAAATAATAATTATTATTAATAATGATTATAAAAAAAATAGAGGGTCACCTCAATTGGTTGAGTTTCTATTATTAAAGAATCTTTTTTATTGAGAGGTCAGGGGTTCATCCTAAGTGGTTCAATTCTCTCAACATCCTTGGGGTCAGGGTCAATGATTGAGCCCACATGAAGTGATCCCTCCACTCTAATATTAGATGGTGGTGGATGAGCTAATATTACTCCCTGATGTGAGCATCTTTTTTGGAAACTACCTGTTGGCCAACAAATCTAGTAAAATTGAGCTAAGAAGATTTTTCCCTGATGTGAGCATATTTTTTGGAAACTACCTACTAGGCAACAAAACTAGTAAAATTGAGCTAAGAACAATTTTGGAAATCAAAAGACAACGATGTAAATATTTTGCATAAATATAAAAATTTAACATAAAAAAAGAAAAGAGAATATATATAATATATATATAATATATTATATAATATATATAATATGCTTAACTATGTAGCTTTCACCACTCATTTTGTTAATTCTAGACACGTAAATTAGACCTTTTGGTTATAATACCATGAATCAATACCAAACTTATTAATACCACATTTATTGTATTTATTTTTAAATCTTATAATTTTTATCATAAAAAGCACACTAACATACTTTAAAAATCTCCAACTCCCATCATATTTACAATTAAAAATACCTAGTTTACAAATCCACTAATTTATTTTTAATTAATGAAATTATTAATATCAAATATAAGACCTCTTACTCTAAATAATACTTAATAACTTGTTAAAAATTAGAAAAATTTTAACTACTTATTTAATAATTATTAATAACTAGTTCTAAATAGCTAAATACTAAATAGCTAAATACTTAACAATCTTGTTAAAATTAGATTTTAACTACTTATTTAATAATTATTAATAACTAGTTCCAAACAGCTTAATTGGTAATTTTAATTGTAATTCTAGATATGTGAAATCCTTTAAACCTAAAAATAAACCAAGTTCAAATCCCCTCTTATAATGGTGCCTCTGATTACAAAGATAATGTCAGGCCAGGGTAACTCCAGGCTTAATGAGCAAGAGAAAACTGATATTCTATTCATTAGGTAATCTACATATATATATACAAATAAAACGGATCAGTTCATCTTCTGGATGACTGTCCGGTTCACCCATCCGTTTCGGATTAGGTGTCAACATTCCCCCCCTTAATCTGAAGGGATGTCGGTGAGTCCAAGCATCGTTCTGATTTTTTCAA
>APFE030883395.1:358-12292 GCA_000404065.3 Pinus taeda
TCTTCCACCTCGCATTTTTGTCCCTGCCATTTGTCCATTCTCGACCATCGCACCCTACAGAGGAGAAAATCAGTATGCATCACACCTTGTACATTGGGAAGGTGATATGCATCATACCCTCTGCATTGGGTTTTTAGTATGGTCCAGTTTTGACCATTTATGAGCAGTTTTTAGTGGAGAACTTCTGGGAGATGATGTAATCAGTTGACCTTGTTCCTTTAGGCAGTGAAGCAACACTTTTAGGGACTTAGGAGCCCTCAGTTTATGGACATTTATGATTGGGGTTGAAGTGCCCAAAAATGTCTATAACAACCATTGCCAGAACCAATTGCTACCCTTTATACCACTCATTCCTCTAGGATGAGTCACCTTTAAGCTCTTTTCTAACTTGTAAGATATGAAAAGATTGCTGAGTATTTTTTCCCTTTTTGACTCATTAAAGAGAATAAAAATGGAGGTCTTCTTTCAGCTCTGTTTTGACTATCTAAAGATGAAAATATTTCCAAGTTATTCCTCTTGACTCGTTAAATGTAAACAAGAGGCGGTCACCTTTAAGCTCTTTTCCGACTGTGTAAAGACGAAAAGATCGTCGGGCCCTTATTGTTTCAGGCTCGTTAACGGTTACGAAACGACATGATTTCGGTTTCTTTTTTACTTTTTTCAGGTCGAAGTCATTGATCATGAAAAGTACTCCTCGATCGTAATGGTCAGGCTGTTCTTTTGAGCATTGTTTTATACTTTTTCGGGCTCGAGAGACACAACTTTACGAAAAAGGACACCCCTGGAGTTTACTTTTCTGCTATCTTTTCAAACTCTCTAAACATGAAAAGATGCCAAGTTCTTCCTTTGTCAGACTCGTTAAAACTTGATGACATTGGATTCCATTGAAATGACATTTTACAAGCATATGATATCCCCGTCAAGCTTGTTAGTAAAAATAATTGGGGTAGTCACCAGAAATGGTGGGGAAAATAGAACTAGAATCATTGTCATGTCAGCAGTGTGTCACTCTTGAACATGGCACTTGTCTGCATTTGTGTCTGGGTGGGGACATCTCATCTCGTTTTTCACTTGCATCCGTGGGTTTGGGTGATCATGTTTAACCTCTCATCTACTCTTTGCCTTGTCACCATGATATCTAATCGGTTGATGTCAAATACTGCCAAGTCCACTGTCGTGCCACCGATATGTTCAAGAGAAGTTGACCTCTGCAAACTATCAACCTCCCTCTGATAACTCATATAATCCTGATTCACAAAAACATTATCTTCCTCTGTCTCGCGTTGATGATGTGGGAAACACTATGGCTCACCTTTGATCAAGGTCACTTCTTGTCGACTTTTGCTCATTATCTAGGAAGTTGATCTAGAGACTCCCTTCTGGTGCCTTGGAGCTTGCATGCCTCAAGGGTAGGTTCTTCGCATTCGACGTGAGGTTTTCATCATTGGCCTCCGATCGGATGATTCTACAGGTGTTCGATGCCGGCTCACTATTCACACGCCGTAGATTGTACCTGTAGTACCTTGAGGGCCATTGTCATTATTGGTGGTACCTCTCACATCTGTTAACAACTTTCACCATTGGCTGGTAATCGGACGATGTTCCTGCATGTTTGACTTCGAATCCTATATTCGCGTGCTTGAACTTGTACTTTATTTGGATTGAGATGAAGCGCAAGACCCTGGATTTTGTCTGTTGGGATCCAGGCAACGATTTTGTGGATTATTATGATTATTACATGACTCATTCACTAGATGGCCGTGACCATGCCTGAGTCTATTTATCGATCCTCACTGGATGGCTGCACCCATACCTTGGATCTAGATTATTGTGTAATCTGCTATGGATGGCTATGCCCATACCATCTATATCATGTATTTGAGATATTAGTTGTACTTCTCCACGTAGGTTTTCTGGCGGCAATGTTTTCGGTTGGACATGTTCTCGTAAATCATTTCACCCCTCTCTCTCTCTCTCAGGCCTCATGCTTTAGGGGGCATCTATTACACAACAATTTGTCACCGTCCCTACTACCCCTCTCCCGCATCTTGGAGGAATTGTTCCAAGACCTATGAGAAGTGACATGGCCTACACACACTTGCATTGCATTCCCCTGAACATGAGCTTTGATTGCCCTGAAGACATCTCCTGCTAAAAAACCCTAAAAATAGCTCTCTTTCCATTGGCGCAATTCCATAGTGCAGCCCTCACACCAAGGGGGCAAATCCTCCAAAGAGGGCGTGCCAATTGGCACTCTGTCATAGAGTCGCACCCGCGCCAACCATAATTAGAGGTATTTTTTAACAAACAAACGATGGAAGTTTCATCCTAACAAATTCCTGGACTGCTATCTATCTTGAGTTGGGTGGTTTGGCTAGGGATTTCCATAGAGAGGAAGTGGTTTGACACCTCTCATGGAAGCTTTCTTGATGATATGGCTAATCCCATGATTATTGTGGATGATCCCAACTCCCCTTCCTCCATCTATAAAAGCTTGCCCATTTTCCTTTTTAAGCTAGTTCCAAAGTTCCAGAGATTTAGAATTGTCAAGTTTCCAAGAGTTTCATGCCGCAAGAGCCTTCTTGATTCCCATAAGGCCAAATCCAAGCAAGGAGATTATTGTCCAAGAACCAAAGAGAGAGGCTTGTCCTTATTTCCGACAGGATTTGTGAGACATGTGCTGTTGACTACCCGCCAAAGGAGAATCCAGCATCAGACCTTTGGTTGTATTCCCCTTTGATCAATTATTAATGAACGACTATTGGTTATGGTTCCACTCTTGTTGTTATTTGTGATGATGATGAGTTATGTCCTTTCTGACTGACATATAGTTGCATATGCTGGATTTTATGCTTGTGTTTGTGTCGTTTCTTGTATGTGTAGGTGTCCATTCACAGAGATCATGAGGATTGTGATCTGCCGGAGCGAAGGAACGGGAGCACCACCTCTCCTAAAAGCAATAGCATTGGAATCCAGGTAGGCCTTCATCATTGGTCTCTTGATTTGCAATTAGGAACTTAAGCTATAGTGTTTGAAAATTGTTGTTAGACCCAGTCTGGGCTAGTAGGGATCGCCTTTGTCCGCAGAGGGGATTTACCTCCTCAACAATTTTTAATCTTAGAATGGCCTGTAGATTTAGATTTACTTGCTATTCATAGTCATGGCCCTTCTTCTAGCGCCAAATATGTTGAAGGCTCGAAAATTGTTGCCTCAACAAGGGGGATAAACATCCAGTCTGGACCTTGGGACAACTCCTTTTCTGTTTGGAATAGTGGCTCTGACTAGGGATGATGTTTTGAGAATTTTGGAGTAATACCTAGCCTCAAACTAATCTAATTTAACTAATAATCACTTGCAGTTTTTTCTAATCAAAAATATTTATCTAACTGTAACTATCCTGGGAGTAACATGATATATGCTATCTAGAATGATGTCTGAAAGCAATTGACAATAAAGATCATTCAATTACGATAATAAGTGAATCCATTTAACAATGATCATTTCCTATAAAAATTTAGCTGAAACGATTTGAGAGATATATCACACAAAAAATCATTCATGTATTTAGCATAAACTATAAATCATCATCATACAATAGTGCAATAATGACAATAAAAAATTCAAAATTTCATACATAAATAATTTGAAGATAATGTATTGCTTGACGCATAAGTAAAAATAATTAAGAGATAAAAGTACCATTTATAATACCTTCTACTCATGTGCTGCAACAATATTGATCTACTTTCAAATCATCCAACATCATCTAAGAGTACAAAAGTGCAATTTCAGTAGAAGATGTCAAATTCAAATAGAAAATAAATCTTGTTCCATTAATTTCACCAGAACTTCGTCAAAGGGAGAAAAGTGCATGTTCTGAAGAATGTTTCTGATAAAATTTTTGGACCCCTCTCTAAATGCATGAAAGGGGTTTAAATAGTAACTTATGAAACTAAAAATAGATTATTACAAAAATAGTTGAGGAGGTTTAAACGACTTGAATCAATTTAAGCAAAATAAAACAAAAATAGAGATGTGCAGAATGACTAATCCTGCATTCGATCTTTCAGATCAAAAATATCTAGCATGGTATTGAGGAGTGTAGGTTGGCCAAATTCAGCTTTCAATTGTCCTATAAACATGACATTGATGAGTGTTGGCACCATTTTCTCGGTGGAAACAATTAGGCAATTCAGGGTCATCCATTGGCTGTGCGGTTTTACCAGATATTGCCAATATGCCTCCCAGTTTAACCTAGTCACTTTCGTAATTGCTTCTTCTCTTTCTTCTGCTGCCTATTTCCACTGTAATTCAAGTTGTTTTGATTTTGGAAGGAAACTAGGGGTGGTGTCTGCCACAAGATTAGCACTATGAAAATTTTCATTTACACTTTCAATGAAACTGTTTGCCACTGCTGCTGCATTCTCTATTGCCTGTTCTGCCTCTTTGAGTCGAGAATCCCAACTCGCAAATAAGATCTCCTTATGTGATTCATCTAGTTTGGGAATGTTGTCTCTTCTCCCATTTTCAAAATTTTGCCATGTTATGAAATTTGAAACCTTTTTAAGAATTTCATCATATTCAAGTCGCATTTCCACAACTTGGCTTGTTAATTTGTTGCTTGTTTCGTAGTGAGAGTTCCACTACGAGATTTTTTCGCATAACAATTCTTTTTGGTGTGTGATTTGGGAGTTGAGGCCAAGTGCTTCAGTGACAAACTGATCAATCTTTGGGCCATACTTATGCAGATCTATTATGCTTTGTATCTATGCCTCCTTACTTACCAAGTTTCTTTGATGTTCTATCTGCATTTGTTGGAACTCCTGCTGTAACTTAGCCAATTGTGTTTTTACTTGTTGGTTGGTTTTGGCTTTCTGTAACTGCTATTCAAGTGAAAAAATTTTGTCTTCTTTTTCTTTAAGAAATAGTTGTACCTCTGTTGCTTTGTCAATGGTTGCTGTAGCATATGCACCTACGAACTGTGAGAGCCTAGTGAGGTTGGCCGATGGGTCGGTGGATGAGTCTTTCGAGAGGACATCTATCAGCTCATTGTCTGGAGTGGTAGCAGTTGTGGATTCCAATTTTATTTTCTTTCTCTGTCTCTTAACATTGGCCTTGTGTTGTGGGCTATAAAATACATCAAGAGTTGGAACTTCTTCTATTCTCAAAATAACCTCAGAGGTGAGGGTAACAAGAATGTGTTCTATTTCTTGAGTATTCACAGTTCCCCCTGTTATAATTTCCGGAGTTGTTTTGTGATGTGTCATTTTCATCTCTAGTGCTTGGTCCTCTATGTTGAGTTTTTTGTTGAAATTATCCCACTCCTCTTCCAAATTAATTACCCAAGGCTTTATTAGCTATACAGAGGGAGTATGGGTTTTAGTATGCTTGATGGTCGAAGTCTGTTCATCTATCTTTGCTGCAGACTGAGTTGTATCCTTGATTGATTCCCTACTCCTGTTTTTCCTATTCTTTGATGACTTCTTTGATCCCTTGGCAGATTTCCCTAGGGATTCCTCTTCAGAATTAGTTTTAGATTTTTCCTTAGAGCCACCATCTATGCTTACACTAGAAGTGGGCTCCTTTATTGGTTCAATTAACAATTGGTCCAATGAGACCTTTGATAATCTCTTTTTCTGTAGCTATGAAATGCTTCAAGAACCTCTTGATCAAAAAGTATCTGTGCCATATGCTTCACTTCTTTGAAGGTACTTGTCTATAAGAAAACATTATAAAATGGGTCCTTCTCATTGCTAAATATCTTTATTTTGATCATAGTGGTAAAATCCTTGACAATACCAAATGGGTCGTATTGTCTTCCAGGGAACTTAGGTAATTGTAGAGACAACATATTATCTACTTCCTTGAATGCATGTCCAAGGTCATGGAATGTAAACACTCCACATGACACAGGAAATTGAGGCCAAATGGTCTTCTTTCACTCCTTCAATGCTTTGCTCATCCTTCCTTCACTGCATGTATGGTAGGCTATCTCTCTAGCCATTAATTTATCTGGGATATAGTGATCCAAAATTGATCTTGGATAGGCTTCTAAGTCTAAAGTGTTCCTCACAGAGGAAAATGAAAGTCAAGGGATGCTCCTGGAAATAGTCCCATTGCGTAGATCTTTCCACTCTAAATCTACTACAATTTGAATGGGCTAAAATGGACTTTGGATGAAGATGTTATCGCAGAAAGACGTTTGCCATGGTCCTTTAAAAAGGAAGCAAATTCTTCCAAAAATGGGCTTAACGCCTTATAAAGGAAAATTGCATCAGAAGGGTTAAGAGGAGGACTTAATGCAAGGGTGAAAAGAACCCTCAATTAGCGATCTCCGATATGTCGGGTCAGAGGTACGCTGCACCCGATATCGGGACCCCAAGTATTGTGATATGCGATTGAATCGGTGATCGGAGGAGCAAAAGGCATAGACCTCACCAATGCGATCCATGAGGTGCAATAAGGGTGATCGGCGGTCGTCATAACCAAAGGGAAGACCCCTGGGCCTGTTGTGATTGTGATATGTGATACAACGATGGGGCCGATAGTGATACAACGATATCAGTGATCAACAATCGGTGATCCCTAATACAAGGGCCATGGACATGTGTTGTACGACTATGATTGTGATAAGCGATAAATGGCCAGACCTGATGGGATTATAAACCCAATTTCATAATTTTTGAAATCTGGGAGTTCAGGATTTTCAATGTATTCCTGTGTATTGAGGTTTTTGACCTCCTGCTTATGTGATTGCAATATGTTGATAAAAGGCGGACCCGATAGGGTTTATAGGGGTGATTGGATAATATTTGAAGTCTGGATTTTGTGCCTGATAATGTATTTCGGTGCATATTATTTGTGTATTGAAAATTTGGCCATTTTTAGGATTTCTGCACAAGAAGGACAAATGATCAGGTTCTCCATGCCTGCCAGTCCATTTCCATTGGAAACAGCCATCACACCTGTGTGTTATGAAGCACAAAGAGCCACAAAGGCAAAAGGGAATGATTCCTCATGATTGAGGACAGAGGAACAGATGGAAGCTGTAGAGCCGAGGGTTCTTCAAAGGCCATATAGCCAAGCAAAGCATACTAGTTCTTGTTTCGGAGAGCACAACTACTGAAAGTTATTATTGAAGGTCTCTAAAAGGTTGCTGAGAGTCGCTTGGAGGTCAAGCAAACTACAGAGGCACGTAGAGGCTAAGAGAAGCTCAGAGTGAGAGCCAGAGCCAAGAGCTAGAGCCAAGAGCTAGAGCTAGAGCCAGAGCTGAGAGCCAGAGCCAGATCCAAAGCCTAGAGCCAAGAGCTAGAGCTAAGAGCCAGAGCCAAAGCTAGAGCCAAGAGCTAGAGTGAGAGCTAAAGCCTATTGTTTCTGTGTAATCCAATGGATTTGAGCATGGGGCTTATAAAATAACTTATGCCATAATCCCAGAGAGCCTAGTTGAGTTGACTAGAGCTCAAGGAGATGTAGCCCAAGAGGTTTGGGTGAACTCCATATTACTATTTCTGTTATGTGTGTTTGTTTGTTGGTTGCATTATTTACTGTCACATGTATTTAAATATAAACATAAGCAACAGAACTTAAAGCACTTAATAGTTAAAGGCAAACATAAGCATACACCCATTTCAAGCATTAGTAATTTTGCAATTGGTTAATCATAAGGTCTTGGGAATATTTAAGCTTTGGAAGTGTGAGAGGTTCTTGTAAGCTTGACAAGAAGCCTTTAGTGCCCCATTTTCAGATCAGGTGGTATCAGAGCCTGAGATTGATTAACCCCACCTTCAAAGAAGGTGATATCAAAGATGGTTATACCAGAGCAAGTGATATTAGATCAAAATGCTTGATTGACAGAGTGAATTTTGCTTGTCTGAAAGGTGTATAATAGTCAAAGGTTGATTGTACGCTTGTTTGCAGACTAACTATAGTTTGACAGAGGTGAAGGACAATCTATTGATAGCTAAGCCCAAGAGAGGACAAAAAGGAAGAAGGGTTGAAGGCATTCTTCTTATCCCAAAGGACCCAAAGCAATCCTTGGAGCACAAGAGGTTTGTTGCAAAAGGTTGCTTGAATAAGCTCTTTATCAATCTTGTTTGAATTTCTTTTGTTCATTGGCATAATGACAACTTCTACAAGTGAGTCCTCAAATTCTTCTTTCTTCACAAGAGTCTTTGATGAAGACAAGAAGCAATACTTGTTCACCATGGTGGATATGGTGAGAGAAATGTATGAGGATGGAAGGAAGAGCAGCTTACATAGAGAGCAATTGAATTCTGTGGAGGAAGAGAAGCAGTTGCTTTCTGACAAATTACAGGAAATGGAGAGGCAACTTCATATTGCAAATATGAACCTGAAAGGATGCATGAGTTGGAGACACAACTCTTTGTTGCCAAGGAAGCCTTAGTCAAGTATCAGCTTGAAGAAGAGGTAAATGATTCCTATTTGTCTTCAAATTCTTCTAAGAATGTTTATGTTGGTTCTTTTGAAAAACATACCAGAGGCATAGGTTCCAAGTTAATGTCCAAGATGCGCTATGAAGGAAAAGGCTTGGGTAAACATGCAAAGGGTATTGTTGAGCCAATAATAGTTGAGGAAAGGCCTAAGTATTTGGGTCTTGGCTATGGATAGTCTTATGGAGAAAGTTCCAAAGCTTCCAAGAAGGCCATTGAAATAATTCCAAGAAGGAGTTTCATTTCTGGTCTTCTACCTCAAGAGTGTGAAGATTGTATTCGTGGAGAATGCAATAGCTTGAAACATCATTTGCAAGATACAGGTGTTCATACGGATACACTTGAACCATAGAGTTGTGGAAACTCTAAAACCAATGAAGAGGTTGATGGTGTTCCAAAGGGAGCTACTTCGTCATTCAATTCACCTCCTCATGAAGGAAATAAAGGTGAAAGAGAAAGGTATAAATTTGGTTCTTATCATATTCCTTTTGATTATGTTCAACATGGTAAATTTCCATATAAGTATGGGAAAATAATTACATGTTCCTTTTATGGTTTGGATAACCATAATGTTTCTAGATATTGGAATAGAATGGCCACATACATGAAACTTTTGAAGGAAAGGAAGCAAGAAGCTAAAGGTTCATTGGACAAGGAAAATCATGTTGTCAAGAGGATGCACATGTCTTGCACTTATTGCCATAAGCAAGGACATCTTGCTGCAAAGTGTTGGACTTTAAATCCAATAATGCTTCCATAAAACTTGAAGAAGGTGGAAAGAGAAAATAGCAGAAAGGGAAAGGAAGATTCCATGATTGATGTGTTTCAGGATGATTCACATGTTAATACTGATGTGCAGATAAAGGTAGCACCTTTGAAATGGATTGGTAAGAAATGGTTAGAGTTCTTATCCAATTAAATATTGCATGTATTTTGATTTGATGCATATATTTGCATTTTGTTAATGGAATGCAAGTTGCAGAATTTTACCAAGAAGGTGAATGGAAAAGTGGAGTAGGAGACTCAATTTATTGCTGCAACATTATATTTCATTTCAGCTTCAAAAGTACAGTGTGCTTAAGAGAATGTTGAAAGGTGAAATGCATTCATAAGCTTGATGTGCATGAACACAGGGATGTTAATGATTTCCTTGTATGTAAACATGTATGTGTGATGAACTTGAAGGGTTGATTGCTTTGTTTTAAACATGCATGTAATATTGAATTGAGAAAAGTTGATTTGGTCTCCAAGATGGAGATAATGATGAAGTGTTTCATCTTTTGAAAACAATCCCTAAGATCTTTTCTACACACTTGACTTGAAGGGTCATTTGTTTTAAAGGCATGTTTTGTGGGCTTGTTATATAGTCCATCATTTGTATGCAGATGTAAGCCATGGAGGTGTTCAAAAGATGTGAAAATCTATTTCTTTTGTTGAAGCAGGAGTTTAGGCCATCTAGTTGTTATCTGTAATTATGTTGTTGTTAACAATTGTTATTGACAGCTTGTCAAATAGGTACAAATGAAAATTTTGTGAAGCATATGTAACTTCACATTTTTTTGAGGCACCTTGGATCAATGATCGAGGCAGAGACTTTAAAACTACCTTTTGTGACCATCTTAGTAGGAGTTCTGCATGAAGTCAAGGAGGAAAACAATTCTTCCCAAGAAGACCAACACATCCAGGAAGGAGAGTGGTCAAAGGCTTTGGTTCAGAGGAATTATGCAAGGAAATTTCATGGAGGCTGAAAGTAGAGGGTGTTATTACTCTCCTTTACTATTCAGATTAGTATGTCAGTCTTTTGGAGACCAAAAGTTCATTAGTGGGAAAGCATGATCCAAAATGGATCTTGCATAGAATTCTAAGTCTAAAGTGTTCCTCACAGAGGAAAATGAAAGTCAAGTGCTGCTCCTGGAAATAGTCCCATTGCATAGGCCTTTCCACTCTGAATCTACTACAATTTGAATGGGATAAAATGGACTTCAGATGAAGAAGCTATTGCAAAAAGACTTTTTCCATGGTCCTTTGAAGAGGAGGCAAATTCTTCCAAAAATGGGCTTAAGGCCTTATAAAGGAAAATCACATTGGAAGGGTTAAGAGGAGGACTTAATGCAAGGGTGGAAGGAACCCTCGATTAGTGATCTCTGATATGTCAAATCACAAGTAGGCTGCACCCGATAACGGGACCCCAGGTATTGTGATATGCAATTGAATCGACGATTGGAGGAGCAGAAGGCATAGACTCTATCAATGCGATATGTGAGGTGTGATAATGGTGATCACTAGATCGATGGATCAGCAGTTGGCATAACCAAAGGGAAGATCCTCACGCTCATTGCAATTGCGATATGCGATACAACGATGGGGCCAATAGTGATATGCCGATATCGACGATCGACAATTGACGATTGGTGATCCCTGATACAAGGGTCGTTCACATGCAACATGTGACTGTGATTATGATAAGCGATAAAGGGAAGGACCTGATGAGATTATAAACCCAATTTCATAAGTTTTGAAATTTGGGAATTCGGGATTTTCAATGTATTCCCGTGTATTGAGGTTTTTGACCTCCCGCCTATGCGATTGCAATATGCCGATAAAAGGCGAACCCGATAGGGTTTATAGGGGTGATTCTATAATATTTGATGTTTATATTTCATGCTTGATAGTGTATTTTCACGCATATTCTCTGTGTATTGGAAATTTTTCCATTTTTGGGATTTCTGTACAGGAAGGCTAAATGACTAGGTTCTCCATGCCCGCCGGTCCATTTCCATTGGAAACAGCGATCACACCTGTGCATTATGAAGCACAGAGGGCCACGGAGGTGAAAGGGAATGATTCCTCATGACTAGGGGCAAAGGAATGGATGGAATCCCCAGAGACAAGGGTTCCTCAAAGGCCATAGAGTCAAGCGAAGTAGACCAGTTCTTCTTTCAAAGAGCACAGCTATTGAAAGTTGTTGTTGAAGGTCGCTAGAAGGTTGCTAAGAGTCACTTGGAGGTCAAGTGAACTACAGAGGCATGCAGAGGCCAAGAGAATCTTAGAGTGAGAGCCAAAGCCAAGAGCCAGAGCTAAGAGCCAGAGTTAGAGCCAGATCTGAGAGCTAGAGTGAGAGCCTGAGCCAGAGCCAAAGTTAGAGCCAGAGCCAGAAAGCCTGAGAGCTTCAGAGCCAAAAAGCCTAAGAGCTTCAGAGCCAGGGATAAGATGGTGTTCTGTGTAATCCAATGGAGTTGAGCGTGGAGCTTGTAAAATAACTTATGCCATAATCCTAGAGAGCCTAGTTGAGTTGACTAGAGCTCATCGAGACATAGCCCAAGAGGTTTGGGTGAAATCCATATTAATATTTCTGTTATATGTGTTTGTTTATTGGCTACATTATTTACTATCACATGTATTTAAATATCAGCATAAGAAACATAACTTAAAGCACTTAACAGTTAAAGGCAAACATAAGCATACACCCATTTGAAGCATTATT
>APFE030883403.1:0-28576 GCA_000404065.3 Pinus taeda
ATCAAAGGTACCATCTCTATGGAAAATTTTGGAGAATCATGCAATCCCCACATTCAACACATCATGGCTCCAGCATAACAATAAGGAGAACATAACGAATCGACGGAGTACTTACCTGAAGACTCATGTTTGTGTTTCGCCGGGTTCTGTCTCCATTCCCGTATAGGCTCTGACTTAGTTTCATTTTCATCTCTAAACTTCTCCAGGAATGCTTTATTATACTTCTTCTCTAGTTCGGGAAAATGGTACATTTTTCTAAAATCATTGGGCTGAAATGAACCGAATACTCTCCCATCAATAGTGCAGAATGTTCTGTTCGTAATTGGAATTTCTTCAATGGCCCATCTCACCACATCTCTATATGGAAGAATTTTCTCTCGAGCCACTATCCTGTGCAGGTAGGAATCAGCCAAATCTTTTAGAGTAGCATCATACTTCCAGCTTGAGCCTGATGTAGCTTGTACTGATGTTTGTTGAGGTTCCTCAGCTTCAACCAGGTTGTAAATGCTCTGCCAAGTAGTATTACCGAGGCCGAGACATGTGGTATCTGAGATTAATCCTTTTTTGCTTGGTCCCAGATCGGTGGCATGTTTTCCTGTTACCGCAGAAGTTGAAGCTGTTCCAGATTTCTTAGATTTCTTCCCCATTTGGTCTGAATTCGCTACTCTGGAAAAGCTCTACACAAGAGATAAAATGAACGTAATGCGGAGAATAGATGGCGAAAACCAAGTATGGATGAATTGTGCCAATCAATAAATAATGGAAGATTATCATAAGGCTCTTGCGGATACAATCTCTGAAGGGATTTAGGCATAACTTCTCCATTAATTGGTCGTTTAAACCTGTCAATCATTTAAATGCTCATTATATCCTTTATTTGTCGAATAATCATTTAAGCGTAGATTTGATTTTTTGGCGGTTGGACACAAGTGAATCACTATCGGGAATAGAAAAGGCTTTTAATAATAATTAATATAATATACCGAAGCCATATCAATCCTTTTCGAAAGTCGCGCTTGGCTTTATCGCAATCGGCGATCGGAGGAAGCCTTGGGCATTTTTATTTAAGTTATTGTGGAATCCCTGATCGTCGATAGCGATATCGCTTAACTCGCATCGGGAGCTTTAAGGGGAAGAGTTTCGTTATATTCATATCGCATATCCCGACTGCCGATAGTGATATCGCATCGGAGCAAGGAGAGGGGCTTTTTGTTGTTTGTTTTCCCGATAACTGATGGTTACTCGCGCTTGTCACATCAGGGAGAATCAATGGGTCTTTGTTATGCATCCTTTGTTATTGTGATATGTGATCTTGCGATCGCTTTATCGCAATAATAAAGAATTATTCATTTTATTATAATACCGATTATTTATTAACTCAAAAAAGGGTTTTATAATGTCTCGTTTGTTTTCGGACCTTTAGAGGAATGATAAGTTAATACCAATTTAATCTAAAAGGGACCCATTTCATATTATAGTTTTCTAAAGTAAAATTTTATGAAATGGGGGGTTGTTTTATAGCACAACAGGTACTATCACAAGTTTGTTAAGAATTATGGGAAAATCGCAACACCTCTAACAACATTATTGAAGAAAGATGCATTTTCATGGACTCGAGAAGCAACAAAGGCCTTCGATCATCTTAAAGAGGCAATGTGCCAAGCATCGGTCTTAGCTACACCAGGCTTCAAAAAAACCTTTATTGTGGAATGTGATGCTTCAAGAAATGGAATTGGTGTTGTTTTAATGCAAGATTGAAGACCCATTGCTTTCAAAAGTCATCCAATCAAGGGAAAGTATTTACACAAAGCTATTTATGAGAAGGAAATGTTGGCAATACTACATGCGCTTAAGAAAGGGTGACCCTACCTAATGGGAAGACACTTCAAGGTAAAAAAGGATCATGATAGCCTTAAATACTTTTTAGAAAAAAGATTATCCTCTGAAGAGCAACAAAAATGGGTCACAAAGATGTTGGGTTATGACTTTGAAATCATCTACAAAAAAGGGAAGCAAAATGTTGTGGTAGATGCACTCTCAAGGAAGGATGAGGATGTGAAATCATTGTTGTGTACCATTTCTATTATCCAACCAGATTGGATAAACAAAGCAAGGGACAGATGGAAGAATGACGAAGAAATGTGAGCACTTATTCTAAAGCTACAACAAGATTCCAACACATCTGATACATTTAGCTGGAAAAATGATTCGTTATGGTACAAAGATCGCTTATACCTTTGTAAGAATTCCCAACTCGAAAAAAATATTCTTGTGGAATTGCATGCTTCTCCCTTAGGAGGGAACTCAGGATTTTTAAAAACTTACCACAAGGTTAAGAAGGAAATTTTTTGGGATGGCCTTAAATTAGATATTCAAAAGTTTGTGGCAGAATGTTTGGTTTGCCAACAAAATAAAGTTGAAAAAATTAAGACACCAGGTCTATGACAACCTTTATCCATTCCAAGCCAACGTTGGGAGGAGGTTTCTATGGATTTTATCATAGGTTTACCCATGTCTAAGGGAAAGAGTGTCATCATGGTGGTAGTTGACAGACTTACCAAGTATGCACACTTTTGTGCATTATCACATCCATTTAAAGCCTGTATAGTTTCTACTGCATTTATGGAAACAATTCAAAAGCTACATGGAAACCCAAAGATTAGTGTAAGTGACAGAGATTGAATTTTTACTAGAAATTTTTGGACAAAATTATTTTCGTGTCTTGGTACTCAATTAGCTCATAGCTAATCTTATTATCCTCAATCTGATGGAAAAACTGAGATAGTAAACAAATGTTTGGAAGTATATCTTCGTTGCTTTGTATCTAATAAACAGACACAATGGGTCAAATGGTTGCCTCTGGCTGAAAGGTGGTATAACACTTCCATCCATACTACAACAAAAATGAGCCCATTTATGGCACTTTATGGATATCATCCACCGTCAATCACATCATATTCAAGAGAAAATTCGAAGGTTCAAGCAATGAAACATCACATCAACCATCAACAACAAGTTCTCCAACTCTTAAAGGATAACCTCGTGTTGGCGCAGAATAGAATGAAACAACAGGCAGATCAACATTGCAGCAAAGGAAGTTTTGATGTAGGTGACTAGGTATTCCTACGGCTACAACCCTATAAACAAATGTCCCTCAAGCAAGATAAGAAGGATAATAAATTATCACCAAAGTATTATTGTTTGTACAAGGTGTTGCAAAAGATTGGTACTATGGCATACAAATTGGAGCTTCCTGCAGCTTCTTGAGTGCACCTAGTTTTCCATGTTTCATGTTTAAAGAAGGTTATAGGCAACAAGCTCCCAATTCAAACAATATTGTCAGAACTTGACAAGGAAGGAAAATTTTATTGGAACGGAAAGCAGTCGCGGAAAAAAGAACTCAATAGCTACGAATTTGATCCATTTCTAAGTATCTCATCAAGTGGAAGAACTTATCCACTGAACATTCCACATGGGAGGATGAGAATTTCATACAAAAGCATCTAGAACTACTCAAGCGTTGAGGACAACACTTTTTTGAAGGAGAGGGGCATGTTAGGTCCCTATAATACTATTGATGCCCCCATTACTATTGTAGTTGTATCCCTTATTAATATTGTTTTACCCCTATTGTCCCCATATTGTTATTATTGTGCCCCGTAGAATCCCTCTATTGTTATTTTTGTGCCTTTATATTATTATTGTTAGGTCATCTTGGTTCTATTGTGACCCCTTAGACTCCTATATATAGAAAGCAGGTTTTGTCATTTGAATCATACAAAAATTGTTCATTTGTGTAATGTAAAGGAGGTTGCCCCCTCGAAGAGGCTGAATTCTAAGGCGTTTATCTCTCTTTTCTATCTTTTTGTTAGCTGGTTTCATAACAATTTCCATCAATGATATCTAAGTTATGAAAAACTCCTATGTCTTATCCTCTCCACAAATTTTTGAGACTAGAACACCCATGATGGTACAAAAACTAACATAGATGAAATCCTATATATTTAATCTCATAATAAAAAATATTGGTGTGAAAAGGAAATGGATTATGAGCATTTTTTAGCCTTTCCCTAGACAATCCCACCTCATATAAAGTTGACTTATGAATATTTATCAGCATACATATAGCCTTATTAGCGAGTGAAAAATCCCACCTAAACTACTCTTAGGATAAAGCAATGTGTTATGGGTAATTCATAGGAAATTATGGCACTCTTTAATTCATCCTTCCCTTTCGCTTCAACCGAAAGTCCACTTAATACTTTAGCCACCAATAGAAATAGTAATGGAGAAAGTGGACATCCTTTCCTTAAACTTTTCCTAGAATTAAAGAATTCTTTAGTTCACCCATTAATAGTCACTGCAAAACATATTGACGTGATGCAACACATTACCCACTTTACAAAGCTTACCAAAAAGTCCAAGTGTCTCATTAGCATTCTAGTGTAGATCTAGCTCACCTTATCATATGCTTTGGGTAGTTTTATTTTAAGAAAAAAGCCTTATATTTTCTTTTTTCCTAAATTGTGGAGCCATTCTTGAGCTACCCCACTAGCCTCATGTATATGGTAACCTCCACAAAAGAAAATTCGTCCTTGAACACATTTTTTGACAAGCTCAACTTGAATCAATGATCTTGTAAATGCAGTGGCACAATTTTCCAATAAAATATATTAACCATGTTCCAATTTCATTTAAAATGTAATTTTTTTTTTGTATTAGATGCTAACAAAATTCCTTCAACAAAAAGATGAAAGTTATGGGAGTAATTAATGTTAATTAATATGAGATATTATGATTATTTTTAATTTCTCTGATTGAAAGATAGTCACGTATTTTAAAATAATATATTTTAATAATCATTTTAAATTTTAATCACATATTTTAAGGTAAAATCTTATAATAACTCTAATGTACTATACGTAAATATTCTCCTAATACCTTACTTTACCCATATGTTCAAAATGTAAAGATTCTCCTATTACCTTAATGTACCCATTTATAGTGATGGGGATTATGAAGCCATGTTTATTTACTTAATTAAATTATGTTGTGGCCAGCAATATATAGATTCAAAATTAAAAAGAAATCAAATATGACTAAAATAGATAATATACAATTTTCTTTCGAATTTAAAATAAAGTCAATTCCACTAAATTGTATAATATCTACCACAACAATAAATATTGTGCAATTAGATAGATAGACAAGGGCAATTCATGGACGTCACATTCAATTCCATGGTCTTCTCATATGTATACTTGAATTATATATTTTTTTAATGTATCTTGAATTTTTGCATTCTTTTATTTCTTTTAGGTGCAATTTTTCATAGCCAATTTTATAAGAAATTCGGACATTTTCTCATATGTATACTTGAGTTATATATGTCTGTGATGTACCTTGAATTTTTGTATTTGTTTATTTCTTTTACGTCTAATTTTTCCTAGTCAAATTTCTAAGAAATTTTGACATAAATTTCTCAAAATTGCAATTTTTAACTATATCATTCATAAAAATTAAATTGTATTAAAAAGTTTTTTACGCTAAATTTATTTATGCATTTGAGAAGCTATGGAAAAACTAATGACTTGTTCGACTCAATAATAATTATTTGAAGACACATATAATCAATACTAAAAGTTCTACTCCTCGTAGTGCAAGTAAAGGCTCGAGATGCAATTGAAGAGGCTAGTAAGGCAGCCCATGCACTAAGACAAATTGATACCATAATCGCAGATTCCTTGCCCGTAGGCAGAGGGATAATATTGGTCGCCTCCAGCGATGTTATTAAATATTTAAAAGATCAATTATATCACAATTATTTATCTTTGATATTAATAATGTCAATCTATATAAATTATATTTTAATGTTGGATTTAAAAATTAGAATTAATTATATATTTAGTAACTTATTTTTTTTCTATTAATAATTGGCAGACATAGGTATAATCAAAACATCATAACCACTTGTATTTGCAATTATTTTTATCATAGATTTTTCATAAATAAGTTTTGATTTTCTTAAATAATTACTTCATTTAAATTCTATATTATACTACCTTTAATTATTCTTACAGGGAGTATTGCTATCAATTGCTTTTTGCATAAGAGGTAGGTACCAAGTAGAAATCATGCATATTGCATGGGTTCTAATGTATTTAGAAAAAATAATATATTAAAGATATCTAAAGGGGTATATTATGAAAACATTTTATGTATATTTTATATCTTGAAAATGTGTATAGATATTTTATATGTAAGTTAATGAGATAAATGGATAAAAACTATAAGATTATTTTTCAAGAAAAATATCAACTTTTATTAAAGAACTGTGAAAATTACATTTTGGATATGCACAATTGTGAATTAAAAAATGGGTTGTTTTGCAGTACAACCATCCAAGAAAAGGAGAAAAATATCAAACCTTTTAAAATCCCTCCCCATGTATTGTCAAGTCCATCATTACATATCTTAAGCCTAAATACATAGAACAAAATACCATAAGCTAATAATCATCCGAGAATTATATCTCGGAGAAAAAAACATAAACAAATTTGAATATGTTATCTTCATTCATGTATGATGTCTAGTTGCATGACTTCTATGGAAGGCCTATGATATCACTCATATAAAGTATCATATAAATACTCGTTGATATTCCAAGGGCCTAGATTCTGCTCATCACCACTTTAGAGAGAGTGTCTATAGTAGTGTTATTTTCCTTCTAAATGTGACAATAAGAAATATGATCAAAACCATGTTTCTGTTGTAAGATATCTTTAATAATAGGTATTCTTGTGTGCCTGTCTGTTACATTCCTACTTGACCCAACATAAAAATCACCTACACCATTACTAAATTTAAGTTCAATTAAATTTAGTTTTAGTAGTTGTCACATGCATAATTGTCCATAAAATGTGTTTCAAAGGATTGGTAGTATGGCATACAAATTGAAACTTCCTACATATTCTCGAGTGCACCTAGTTCAAACAGTATTGCCAAAACTTGACGAGGAGGGAAAATAATAGTGGAACCTAAAGCAGTCATAGATATAAGAACTTGACATCTATGAAAATGATCAATTTCAAAGTATATCATCAAGTGCAAGAACTTACCCGATGAAGATTCCACATGGGAGGATGAAAATTTTACAAAAGCATATTGAACTATTCAAGCATTGAGGACAACAATTTTTTGAAGGAGAGGGTCATGTTAGGTCCCTATAATACAAGTGTATTCCCTTATTATTATTTTCATTGTACCCCTTATTGTTATTGTTGTTCCCATGTTGTCCCCATATTTT
The DNA here is from genome assembly GCA_000404065.3 of Pinus taeda. NCBI lineage: Eukaryota > Viridiplantae > Streptophyta > Pinopsida > Pinales > Pinaceae > Pinus > Pinus taeda. Next base: position 7,307 of record APFE030883403.1, read on the forward strand.
TTTTATTGTGCCCCATAGAAACTCATTATTGCTATTGTTGTGACCTTAAATTATTATTGTTATGTCAGCTCTGATTATATTGTGACCCCTTGTACTCCTATATATAGAAAGGAGGTCTTGTCATTAGTATCATTGAAGAATTGTTCATTTTATGTAATGTAAAGGAGGTTTCCCCCTCAAAGAGTCTACTTTTGAAGTCATTGATATGTATCTTACTTCTATTTTGTGAGTCGGTTACATAACAATCTCTAGGAGTATAAACTGTATTCCATTAAGTTATTTTATTGATTGGACTATCTTCACCTGAATTAGTTTGTAACCCATTAAGCTATGTCCTCATAATATAATTTTAATGTGAGTAAAATGATATGATGATCATATCACTAAAATCTATCAAATAACTCTACTTTAAAAAACACATATTCATCACTGTCATTTATTCACAACCTTCATATCAATTATCCTTTCTAGCACTAGTTATAGGCTTCTACTCCTCTCATGTTGAGGTGTTTTGTATTTGAGGATTCTCTAATTCAAGGATATAATAACTTATTAACCCTGTGCATGAAATTTCTAATACTCAATAAGTAGGCCCTGTTAACACCCAGGTTGTTCCCTTTCACTCCCAAGGGAATACGGTCGGGGTAACTACTAACCAATATTTGGACTACAGCTTCTAGCCAAGCTGTAATCAGAGAGGGCTCTCTCTTTATGATTGTCACTATTTTAAATGGAGTTTTTTAGGCTAGTTATAAAGTGAATGTTTTGATTGTCTTTTATGTTTGGTTGGGAGGATGATTCTGATATCTTTTAGAGTGTTCTCTGCAGGTGAAACTAATCCATTGGGCAATGGGGTCTGTAGCTGTTGCCTCCTTGAGTTCTGGCTTAAGTGCTACTGGGATTACAGGGCCTGTATGTATTTCATAAAACAAACTGCAAATTGTGAGGGTGAAATGAGAAACAACTAGCAAGGAGCAATTAAGAATTCTTCACTGAGCTGGGTAGTGGGAGAGAGGTCTATTACTTAGGAGCAATTACTTGAATTCCTAAAACAAATAGACTACTGTGATGATATGGTGTGAAAGGTAGCACTTAAGACTTACTTTTTCAATACCATAACTGAAGAAAACATATGAAATAGCTTAGATTGAGCTCAGGGTAATCAATGATTAAGTCCTGAGACTATTCTTTTTCCTTGCTACTTAGATATTGAGTACATGGAAACATGAAAGATATATGAAAGTATAATGAACATATATATAACAAAGAGTAACAAGAAAACTTATTGAGCCATGGAGTACACAGGAATCCTGCAACTTTCAGCCATACACCAGCCAGACATCAGAAACATAATGCTTTTGGAAATCCCATCATCTTTGTATTAGTTGTCTGAAGATTTACAATAGAGAAATAACATAATAGATATCAAGAGATTTCTTTTCATCCGGAGTCCAACCCCTGCTAACAAATGCGAGGGGAAATATATAGAAGTTTTTACAAAATATCTCAGGTATTGAGTCATCTGAGAGAGAAAATATCTGCTTTTACTCGTACAGGGTCTACAGATGAGAAGTTATTACAATCTTTAATGAGTTATAAAGGCTCTTGACTCCTGTCAGAGCAAATTTGACCTTTCAGGCCCACGGAGTCGGTTGAGCGCTTGGCATAACTGCTGAATGACGTGGCATGTGCTGCTGTAACTTTCTGTGTCTTCTCGGCCCTGCCACCTGTGACTGCTGGCACTGCTGTTGTAGCCTGAATACCTGTGCTGAGTTGGCTCAGCTTCTGTCTTCATACCTGCTGATGTGTCTTTTTCCTGCCACATATGAGATTCAAACTGTTTGTTGAAGAAAAACCGCGATTACTGACTTTGGTTCAACAGTAATGCTATCAATTCCTGCCATGTATCTGGTGGAGACAACTGATGTCTCAAAATTGACCCTATGGTCTCCTCAGCCTCTGTATATTTATAGAAGTGAGGGGGTTCATCAAATAAATGTGCAACTTCATTTCTAATAAAAAATAAATTGTCTACTCTATCAAAAAGAATTTGCCCTGTTACTGGGCCTGCCTCTACAGATGTACTAGGTGCCTCTGCAATCTGTGTTGCTGCAAAATTGCTTACTCTCTTAACATATTTCTCATGGGAGAGTAATTTTCCTGAAGGGTCTAATATGCTGGGGAGCCCCCTGTCCTACAAGGCCTGAAACCTGTTCTGAAACTTGTTGATATCAGCTTGCATATCCTGGATCCTTCTGTTCAAGGTCTGAATCAGGTCTCTCATTATCAGGACTCTTTTGATCAAGGAGATAGTCTCAGTCCTGTTTCCAATCCCCATTCTTACCAGCTAGGAACTTGTTCTGTAGTTCAGCACTTCTATCATCTTGGGGGCAATCTCAGGCATGTTGCCTAGAGATGCCCTTGCCCTCTGCATTTCTTTTCGTGCTCTGCCTATGAGTGCCACTTGCTCATATATGGCCTCAATATATTCCCACTGGCTTGTTATTGACTGGCCAATGGTGGTCCAGATGACCTTTTTGAGCTCTGCTGTGACTTTATCCAATGTGAGCTCTTTTTCTAGCTCAGCAATCCTCTTTTTCAGGGCCTTTACCTCCCTTTCCCTCTCAGCCACATTTTGCTTTGATTTGTCATATTTCTCATTTATTTTTGCCAGGCTATCCTGGGCTTGGTTTAGCTCTGACATTTGGGACTCCAGTATCTGTATTTCTTTCCTCAGCTTCTGCATGTCCAGGCTTTCAGCCTGCTCTGTTGTTGGTGCTGAGGTGGTCGGTGCTGTGGTAGCTGGAGCTTCTTGCTGCACTTGTTGGTTGGGAGGGGCAGTGTCTTGAGGGGTTTCCTCAAGATTTATTGTTTCTGGAGGTGGCTGAGAAGACTGCCCTGCCTCCTTCTGCTGCAATGTTGCCTCCAATGTGGCTTCTGATTCCTGCAGCTTTTCCTGTGTTTGGATGAGCTCCTTGTATAATGTCATTAGTAAGGAAGTTGCATCCTTTTCTTTCCTCTGCTGGGCAACCTCATCCGTTTGTGGGTGGAGAGTTGGTGGGATTTTCAGTTTTTTCTTTATTGCTGCCATATCAGCATCCCTCAGCTTGAGGACTTGTTGTACAGCCCAAACTCTATTATTATTTCCTCTAAGGCTTTAATCCTGTTATCTTTAGATTGGGAGGAAGCCTTCTCCAACTCAAGTTGCGCTGCAGTATTGTTCAGGCTATTCTGCAGCCTGTAGTTGACTAAGGTCTTATCTGCCAAGGTGGCATAGACCATCTCACTCATCTGTTTGTGGAGCTCAATCTGGTCCATTGGGTGGATGTCTTTTGACAGGACCTCCAGATTGGTCCTGATGTAGTCTGCAGCTGTTTGTGGTTGCTGCACCATTGGAGTGAAGTGGCTCATTGTCATCTTTCCTTCCTACACATCAAATGCAGACATGAGCCTCTGTTGGTTTGCAGGTGCCATGTTTAACAGGTGATTGTAGAGCCGAATATTTATTGGCTCACTCCTTATTTTGGCATTTTTGAACTGTTGTTTTATGCTTGCACCTGTTCCCTGTTGCTGCCCTGAGGAGCTCACTTCTCCCAATGCTGCCCTGTCTTGCTCCTGTTGCAAGGAGCTGGCAGAAGCCTCCATGCTTGGCATTTCCTCCTCTGAGAAGGGATTTAATCTTTGCCTCTTCTCTATTGTTCTAGTGAGGGGAGTCTCCCTTTCTCTCTTTCTGCTAATGTCCTCCCTTTGGGGGGTCTGGACGACAGAGGAATCAACCCTGGAGTCTTGCCTCGGAGGTGCCACTGGTGCTGTTTGTTCTTGGGTAGCCATCTGGGCCTCTCCTTTTTGCTTTTCCTGACCCTGTTGGTCTGCTTGTTGCTGTTCCTGCTGGGGCTGCTGTTGTTGATCCTGTTGGCCCTGTGGTTCTTCCATGATCTTTTCCTTCCCTTTGCTCTGTCCTGTGGTTTGCACTCCCTCCTGCTGTGTTGCAGAAGATGAAGCAACTACTGCTGTTTGAGGCTTTGGGAGAGCAAGTACCTGAGAAGGACATTCTAAGTCAGTCATCTTTAACAAATGCCTTCTAGCTCTTTCAACTAGCTCTTCTTGAGTCACAGGCTCTTCTAGTGTGTTTCTTCTCCACTTTGGTTGATTGGCATGTCTTTGAATGTGGAGCATGCTCTCATGCTCATAGCTGGAGAGCTTGCATTTCTGTCTTTTCAAGGATATAAAGTTATTTGGGTCATAGGGCTTCCAAAGGAAGCTTTGTTTTAGGCCAAGGCCTTCTAGCATCCTGTCTGCCTCTTTCCATCCTTCTCTTTTGTTTAGGATAAAGTGGCCAAGTTGGTTTCTCACTTTGAGCTATGCCCTTTTACCCCTTCCTGCAAAATGCACATGATCGGCATTGCCAAATTTCCTGAAATATTCCAAGGCAAATAGTCTCATAGGCACATACCTGGGCAATTTGTATGGGCGCAGCTCACACCCATATATTCTGATCACTGTGAAGTGTTGGTAGAAGTACCAATCCCCTATACTGTAGGCACTGGATAGCTGCAGAATCCTCTACATCTCATCAGATAGTCTTGGTGGGGGTGAAGTCACAAAGAGAGACATAGCTGGATGGATGAACAGGTCTATGAACTCTGAGTATGTGTATGGGGAGTATGTGAGGATGTGGAAGACTGAGGTCCAATATACCACTGAACTTGGGTTGCCTGCTGCATCAGTTCTCTTGATCTCAAAGGAGAACTTCTCATGTTGGTAGTACAGAATGAGATGATAGATGTATGAGGTGTATCTGAACACCTTTTCTCTAGACAAGTGTAGAAATTGCTCATGTATCTTGTCTGAGATGTATGTGGCATAATCATAACAAATAGGGGTCTTGCCTGGGGAAAACATTGTCATCATCACTAATACCATTTCCTCAATAAACTCTAGTGATTTGTACCCCAACACTGAGCTTATCATGTATGCCAGGTCCAGACCCAGTTGATTTAGGTATCCATCAAAAATGGGAGGGTGCAGCACTTTGTCAGAGTTTGTGATAAACAATTGATTCAGCTTTATGATCTGTGCCTCTGTCAGTACCTTGGCCCCTTGGTTGATCAGGTCCAGCAGGGACAAGGGAACCAACTTCTTCTGTGTTTGAACTGGAGCATTTCCCTGATGGCCTCAGGGGTTGTATAAAACACTACTGCACCTTGAGGGTTGAGCACAACCCTCTGCATGGGGTCATAACAGACAGCACATAGGTGAATCAGATCAGGGAACTGATTGACCTGAGGCAGCTTGAAGATTGGGAGGGAGGATTCCCAAATACCTAGGATATCTGTTCCATCTCTATGCCTGTCTCTGAGCTCATTTAGCAGATGAATGTGGAACTTGCATTTGGATGGGCTGTCCTTTGAGATTTGGTAATCAAGGTCTGCCAAATCCTGCCACTCCAGGTCTCTCTGGGGAGCATTCAGGGGAGTAACATTGAGGTCCACTGATGCCTTAGGAGTATCCATGCTTGGTTGAATGCTTATGACAACTGATGAGGGCTATCTGAGAAAGTGGGTTTTTCAGAGAAATGCAGGGCAGCAGGGTAGATTGATAGCAGAATAGAATACTGTTGGGTACTTTGAGAAGGCTTTTTACAGTGCTTAGCAGACCTCTTTTGATAATTTAGGAGCAAGTATTGTGCTATAGTTCACGATTGCGCGAACAGAGAAGGGTTTCCACTAAATTTTTAGCTCGAAATGGCTCTGCTAGTAGATTTCGACCATTAATTCTTTGAGGGGGAGCTGGATATGTTTGGTTTTGTGGTGAATTCTTAGTCTTCTGCCGTGTTTGGGTATTTTTTACAACTTACTATGAATAAACCAGTTTGCGAGGAGGTTCACAGGAAAATACCTGTTTAACCAGTTGCTTGGGACGAAACAGCCATTGGGTGCGAGCTTTGAACTTCTGTGGATGGTCTGGAGTAGGCTGGCAAACTGTTCGTCGTAATACGCATGTAGAAAGAGCAGAGGTTCTTTTTACCAAAAGTGGTAAAAAACACGAAAAATCGTGAAAATATGGCCTTTTTTGGCATACTGGCGCGCTTTTTGAGTGACGTCAGCATGTGGGTCCGGGTCGGGTGACGTCAGTAGGACGTCATCGGGTGACGTGGCGGCCTGAGACCGGTCCACGGGGGTGGTGAGGTGGCGGCCAGGTGGACGAATGGGGGACAGCGTGCGCAGTCATGGCGCTGACGTAGGCGACAGCGGGGTGGGGACGCGGGTAGACAGGTGTCGTCATATCAAGCCCCCTCCTGCACGGCAAGGAATCTGTCAGAGGGGGCTCCGACGGAGTTTGGGAGCTACGCGTGTCCCCGCATGATGTCATCGTCTGACAGATATCGGAAGGTATCTGTCGGACATCGGGGGCCTTCCGAAATCCATGAGAACCGTTGGATTTTAAGCACCAGATCTAACGGTTGTCGGACAGGGAATCTACACGGCGGATAAAGTCAACATTTTTTAACAGTCGGACGTCGGGCCCCTTCGAAATTCCTGTTGGCCGTAGATCTGGCAAGGTCGCGATCTGACAGATATCGGGCCAGTAAGCTGCACGGAGGATAATAGTCAACTGGCGGATTATAATATAATATGTTTCGGCAACTGCGCCCGGTGGGACCCTGCGGTTTATCAAATGTTTTTCAATGGTTTTTTCCAATGTTTCCTTTGAAAAAATCAAACAAGCCCGACAACATTAGAAAAGGCGGAAATCAAAGGTTTTTTGTGAGATTTTTTGGCATAAGGCATACGAGGGTAAAACTTTAGGATAAGCGGGTTTTGATTGATTTATATGAAAAAAGGCGCATATTGGCTCCCGAATTTAGGATAAGGCCGGGAAGGTGGGTTTCATCATATTTTTGCCTTTTAGTGGTATAAGGGTGCTCAAAAGGGTTTCTCTAAGGGTTTTTAGGCAAAAATGGAGAGTTGACTAGGTAGATGGGTTCAGATGGAGAAAAGGGGTTAGACTTGGGTTCTTGACCTTAACCAGATGTTAATTCAATGCCCTGGGAGTGGAAATTATGGCTATAATGCCAAGGAGGGGATATTTATACGTTGTTTGGGGTTTATACACCATGGTGTTATAATAATAGGGGAAGTGAAGTATAGGGAGCTAGATAATAGATTTAGAGGTTAATGAGGGGGGAAAATGTGAATGAAGACCAATACAACTAAGTTTTCTTGAAAACAACTTAGTGTAAAGAGTAGATCAAAATGAAAAGAACTTTACACAAGAAATGTGGCTTCTAAAGGCCCTAAGAACCCACATAAAGCTTTGAGTATCCCTTATGATCATACCTGGTGCAGGGGTGTTAGTTATGAGTAGTAAACAAAGGGAGAGAGGGGAGTTAGGCATGCTCCACTATGTTGTTTTGCCTGTACTTCCTTAGCAAAATTGATCTTGGGAGGAACATCATTTCTGCAACCCCATCTACCTACCCCACTATCTTGCCTAGCATTTTTTGTTTCTTCTTGGTGGGTGCACTTGGACTTGCAAACCCCTTGAGTGCCTTTTCTTTTCATTGGCTTTTTGCATTTACTTTCCTATCTAGCACTACCCTTATTTCTCCCAAGGCCCCAGATTAAGCAGTTGGGAACCTCAGTTTCTCTACCTAACTACTGATCTTCCAAGATTAAACAGTTTGGACAGATTTCTTTCTGTATTCTACAACATAAATTGAAAACATGGCATGACCCAGATTAGACTGTTGGGTCATCCATAAAAATTTTAATAGGCCAGAAGGCATGTACACACCTTGTCTTCTTTTGCAAATATGGAACCTTTGTAGCAGCAAAGTGGGGCATATTTGGCACTTGAATTTTGCCAATCATGAAATATGAAACCTATTGGTATAGGTAACCAACAGTGGCTCCACATGAGGATGGTTTTTCTCCTTGAAAGACCAAGAACAGCAGGTCAGTATGCCTTGGCCCTTTGACTACTGCTTTTCAAACTTGGGAGTTTCCCATCCTGGATTCCTCAAAAAGCAGACTGAGTTATTAAAAATCCATGATGCAGTTCAGCCCCTTCTTGTATCTACAGTGCTCCTTGGAATGACCTTATTCACATGTTTTAGAGATAATAATACATACTATAAATACAGGATATATATACAAAAAATTATGTACAAGAGCAGGCATGCTGTATTTATGGAAGGTAGTCAAAATAGTGCTTCAGCATCCTGCCATTGACAGGACCTTCATCCAAGTCAGTTTTATCAAGATTTTCAAGAAAGTAGGTGTTATTTCCTTACACTTCTTGGATGAGAAATGGTCCTCTCCAAAGGGAATCAAACTTTCCATGTTTTCCTTTGTTCTCTCCTTGAATCCCACTTGAGAACCTTGTCACCTATGTTAAAATCCTCAGCCTTGGTCCTTTTATCAAAAGCCTTTTTGAGTTTTTCTTGTAAGATTTGGACTCTGTTATAAACTTGGTCCCTGGTTTGCTGTAGGTATATAATCTGATTCACTCTCCTTTGCATATCATTAGGCTCAGCTTGACTTTCTTGGAGTAGTTTCATAACAGGGATCCCTAGTGATGAGGGGAACTTGGCTTCTAATCCATAGACTAACTCATATGGGCTGACCCCAATTGATCCTTTAGTTGTTAATCTATCTGCCCATAAGGCATTGACAAGCTTTTTGTGCCAATTTTTCTTGTTCTCTTCCAACACCTTCTTTATCATATTTACCAAGCTTTTGTTTGATGATTCTGCCAGGCCATTTCCTTGGGGATAATATGCAGTAGAATGGCCCAAAATAATGTGGAATTTGTGGCAGAAGCTGACCATCTTTTTAGATCTGAAAGCAGCAGCATTGTCTGTTATTATTTTATCAGGGCATCCAAATCTAGCAAGGATATTGGTCTCAAGAAACTGTATTATGGTGGAATCATTTGCTTGTCTGCATGGGATTGCTTCAATCCACTTTGTGAAGTAGTCTGTTGCTGTCAGAATCCATCTATGCTGGCCTGGAGATGAGGGATTGATTTCTCCAATGAAATCCAGGCCCCATTGCTGGAATGGTCTCTCTGTTGCAATAGGTCTTAGAGGTAGTGGCAGCAATTGTCTCTTTCCTTCAAACACCTGACATTTGTGACATGCAGTGGTGAATTTCTTGACCTCAGAGAAAATAGTGGGCCAATAGTATCCAACTCTAAGTATCTTGTCCACAGTGGACTTCCAGTATAGATGCCCACCACAATCACCTGCATGAAACTCCTCCATGATTTTGTTAGCTTCTTTTTCAATGAGACAATTTAGCAAGATGCCCTCATGGTTTTTCCAAAACAGGTTTTCTTCTATGACACAAAATTTTAAAGCTTTCATTTTCAGGAACCTACATTTAGTTCTGGACAGCCCTGGGGGAGCACACAGGTTTTGTAACACATAACATATATCAGAATACCAGGGGGATTGTTCAAAGGCTACATTGATCTTTGGAGTCGCCAGCTCCAGTTCACTGTCCAGTTGATTGATGTCTAGGGCTTGGAAATTTGTTTCAAACATTAATTTGGCTAATCCCTGCCCTTTTATTAGTTTTGTAGGCTTTATTTCTATGTCAAATTCCAGAATGTTTGCAATCCATTTTCCTCTTCTACCCTCCAAGTTTTCTTGAGTGAGTATATTTTTGACAATTAGGCTTGGCACATAGGCTATTACATGGGAATACAAGATATAAATCCTAAAGTCCTTAATAGCTTTGACCAAAGCATATGCTTGTTTTTCCATGATCTGGTATTTGAGGGGTGCATCTCTAAGAGCTTTACTAAAGAAAGCAATGGGTTTCTCATTCCCTTGGTCATCTTTCTGCAGTAAAACTGCAGCAATTGTATGCTCAGAGGCAAAGGAGAATATGATGAACTCTCTATCAAACTGAGGGTTCGTTAGGACAGGGGTTTGGGTAAGGGCAAACTTGATGCCCTCAAAAGCTTGTTTAGCCTCCACTGTCCATTTGACTTTGGAATCCTTTTTCAACATATTGTTAAGCAATCTGCTTAGCTCAGCCAGGTTTGGGATAAACCTTCTTAGAAAGTTGATTTTTCCCAGACAGCCTTGTAATTCTTTTATATTCCTTGGATGGGGCATTTGCTAGATAGCCTGGATTCTGTCTGGGTCTATTCTGATACCATCTTTGGAAATAATGTGACCCAGCAATTTCCCTTCCTCCAGTCCAAACAAGGATTTTTTAGGGTTCAAGGAGATTCCATATTTCCTGCATGTTGTGAATATCTGCCTCAGATGCTTTAAGTGGTCTTGGTCAGATTTTGAAAAAGGTGTGAGATCATCCAAGTAGATGACTAGGAAGTCATGGATCTCTTTGGAAAAAGAAATGTCCATTGCTTTTTGAAATGTAGCCCCTGCATTTTTCAAACCAAAAGGCATTTTAACATATTTAAAGGTCCCCCATGGGGTTGTAAATGCAGTTTTGTCCTGATCATTAGGATGGACTAAGATCTGATTGAAGCCTGAGAAGCCATCAAGCAAGGAAATCCTAGAAGCCCCTACTACTCTCTGTAGGATGTGATCCATCTTGGGTAGGGGATAGTTGTCTTTCAATGATACTTGGTTCAGGTTCCTCAAATCAACACAGAGCCTAATTTCCCCAGTTTTCTTCCTTGTAGGGACCAAGTTTGAAATCCAATCAGAGAACCTGATTGGTGCTATGTTGCCTGCTTTGAACATTTTCTGTACCTCTTGCTCCATTGCTGGAAGGAGCGTAGGATTAATTCTCCTCAATTTTTGTTTAAAAGGCTTCTGATTTGGCTTTAGTGGAATAGTGTGTTGTATCACAGAGGTATCATAGGATTTTAGATCCTCATAACTCCATGCAAATACATCTTGAAACTCCTTAAAAAGGTCAATGTATTTGGGCTTTTGGTCAGGAGGTAATGCAGCAGACACTTTTACGATTTTGGGCTGCTCAACTGTCCCAATGTTATGTTCCTCTATAGTAGTATTTAGGGGCTGCAATTTTGGTTTATTGGGAACATCGTTGGAGTCAAAAATGTCTTCCAGAGGGGCTAAGCCTATTGGAAGGAAGTTGTCTTTTACTTGTATCACCTCAGTTTCATATTCAGCTATCTCTTCATATTCGACCTGTTGGATTTCTTGTATGTTGTGTTGGTTGAAGACTATAGGATATAGCATTTGATTGGCTGTTTTGGGTGATATTACTTGGTAGCTGTGTTCATCATGTATTTGTGATTGATTTTCTGTCTTAATTATTTGAGATTGACTTGCTGACTCAGTGTCTATGTTCAGGCCTGAAAATTCTTCTTGTAAAGTCATAAAATTGTTGATTTGTGTGTCATTGTCAAACACCTGCCAGTCCTTTACATTGTTTGGGACTGATGGCCTGTGTTTCACTTCAGCTGTGAAACGATGATGGGGCTCAAAAGGGAGCTTGCAAGTGCTTGAAAACGTGGCTAGACTATGAGCATGCAGGTTCTGAGCCCTGGGAACTTTGGTAATCTGGGACTCAGTAAAAGGTTTTAGTAGCTCAGTGGCAGCAGCCCTGTAAGCCCTGAGTCTTTTATCATTGGTGACAAAATTGCCTTTGACCTGCTGGATAACTAAGTCAGAATCCCCTAGGATTGATACTCTAATGGCTTGTAGGGATTGTACCAACTTGAGGCCTAGTAAGAGAGCCTCATATTCAGCCATGTTGTTGGTGCATTTGAAGTTTAGTCTGTAGGCTCTGCCTTCTGCATGGCTGTTTTGCTTGTTGTGCACCCATACTCCTGCTCCTGCCCCTAATTTGTTAACTGATCCATCAAATTCTAAGAACCATTGAACTTCCTCTTTTAGGGGGATTTTGATAATATCTCTATGGTCTAGATGTGTGAGTTGGAGTATGGGTTGTTTGCTTAGTTTGGCTTTGGTGGCAATCTTCTCATTTGGTGGGATCGGCTTAGTTTCTAAGGGAGCAGTTTGTTCATTTGATTTCTGATCCTGTTTTGGAGTCCTGATTTCACCAACATTTGTCTTGTGTTGTTGAATGCTTGTATCCTCTGATTCAACCAGTGTTTGTATGGCAGGGTTTTCTTGGTTGACAGGCTGATTTGTCTTAATTATATGAGTTTCTTCATCGTTTTTGTTACCCATATTGTCATTGAAAAGGATATATGAGTCTATGTCAGAATGGACAGCATATATGGGGAAGTTCTGAGGCTTCTCTGTAGTGCTGACCATATATTTCATCAGAGACTCTCGATACAATCTCTTGGGTTGGCCAAAGACTGTGATAGTAGCATAAGACATGTCTAATTGAAGAGACCCTTGAAGTTTGGCTCCCCATGATCTTGACAATAATGTCCCATATTTGGGTGGGATATCAGCAACAACCACATCCATCAAGATTGTTTTGTTAGGGTATTGGACTAGGGATACACATAAGTCTTTTATCAGGCCTAGACATTTGACCTGGCTGCAATCAAATGAGAAGAGGTCCTTGTATGGCCTAGTAATATCTAAATTCAACCTTTCCATGACAGATTTTGGCATTAAGTTATGAGATGCACCTGAGTCAAACATTGCATTGTGTAATATCTTGTCATGTACATGCAAGCTGACATAAAAGGGTAGGATCCCTGAGCCTGCTATTTTTCCATCAACCTCTGGGCCAAATAGTAATTCTGGGGTGTCATCCAACACATTGACATTGTCTTTGTTTTGAGTGAGTTGGAGGGACTTCTCAATCTGCTGTTTATATATTTCATTCTTGGCTAGCTTTGCCAGAGGGATGGCTATTTTTAGTTTTCCAATTTTGGCTTCCAAGTCAAAGGGTTTCTCAGTTTGGACTTTAGTGCTATGGGTGAGCCCCCTTTCTTTATTTGGTAAGGTTTCCTCTTGATTTTGGGGCTTATGTTTTTCAATCACCTCTTGAGGCCTTTTGCTTGGGTTGGAATGTTCAGATGATGTAGCTGGTGGATTTGGTGTTTGTTCAGTAATTTCTTCAATAGTTACTTCCTTAGTGAGTGAATCAGTTGCATTCATTGGTTCGGTTACTATGGCACTCTTGGGCTGTAGTCTATCCTTGGTTTTCTTAGGCTGTGTTATGTTTACAGTCCTGCTTCGTAGTTTATATTGTTTATGGACTTCATAGACAGCTGTGTCATAGCCTTGTTTGAAATCAAATGACTCTCCTGACTTCGTTTGAAACTGTTTGTTGTCTTCTTCTTCATGATCCTCTTGACTTAGGAAGACTTGGTGCTCATCATCAAGACCCATTAGGTGGATATGGGTGTCATCCACTTGTTCTTCCGATGTGGATGTTTCAGCATAGTTATCTTGAAATGGAGGCCTTATTTCTGGATCATTGTTGGCTTTGCCCCCACTAGGATTTTGGTTCCTCCTGAAGTTTGGATTCCTGTTAGAATTATTTGGTGGTGCCTCCCATGAAGACTTTCTTTCCACAGACTCTACCCTGTCACCCAACCTCTTCATACCAAAAATTATTGCATCTAATTTTTGGTCAAAGGCTGAGGGTTCCTCCTTAAAGGCAACTCTCTTTTCTAATCTAGCCCTATTCCTCTTAGCAATCAGGTTTTCCTCAACTGTCACAGCAAACCTTCTGAGCTTCTTCAAGGGTTTGGGGGGCTCTTTCTTTTAGTTGGTAAGCCATATCAGGGTCAAATCCATCTAGAAATTTGTATAAGGCCAAGTCAGGGGGAGGTCTCAGGTTTTGAGGTATTGCATTATATACATTATTAAACCTAGCACAGTATTCCAGAACTATCTCTTGAGGACCTCTTTTAATCATGTCATATTCACCAAGTATATGTAGAGGATCCTTCTTTTTCTCCCATCTGTTTGTGAAGGATTAGTAAAGCTCATCAGGGGTGTTGATGGTGTTTGCAAGAAGTGATCTGAACCAGGTTCGTACATCCCCTATTAAGCTTTGGACAAATATTCTCATCCTCACAGTGTCATCATCTATCTCATAACAAAATGATCTTGCATTCTCTTAGCATGCTGAATAGCAGAATAAGGGCCAGTGGAGTCAAAATATGATATTTTGGCCTGGTAATCTTGAGGTAAGGCCACAGGTGGCAGGTAGTTGCAGAGGTGCATACCTCATGGCCATGTTGACAAGATTTTGGGGATTGACAAGGGCAACTGGGATAAAAGGAACAGTGTGTACCATAGGGGTAACAGGTATGGAGGGATTTAGAGTGTTGGTTAAGGGAATATGTGTGGGTGAAGAAGATGTGGGTGGAGGGCTTTGAGATGTGGATGGGGAACTAGAGGAATTAGGGGTAGAACGGAATAGTACCTTGATTGGAGTGGAGATGGGGTTAGGGTGAACTATCTCTGGACTAAGGTCAGCAAGGTTATCTTGTTTTTGTTGATTCCTAATTAGTTTGGGGATTTTATTAGGATTTTCAAAGACAGTAGGAGGGTTGGGATCAGGATTAGCCCTAGCGTACCGAAGATTCTTCTTGGGAGCCAGCTTCTGAGCTAGTCTTACTAAGTTTTTGAAAGATTTGTATAGTAAGGACTGGACAGGAGGTTGAAAGACTATGTGTATATGTATCGGGTAAAAAGGATATCTGAATCAGCTCCAACTTAAGGCTGCAGATATTTGTATAGGAGAAGTTATGAAGGTTTCTTGACTGATGTTCAGACTTTGAGTGCAATCCCTGGTAGATATACAATCACCTCTAGATCCTGAAGGTCCCCAGCGGAATCGCCATTTATGTTAACACCCAGGTTGTTCCCTATGACTCCCAAGGGAATACGGCCGGGGTAACTACTAACCAATCTTTGGACTACAGCTTCTAGCCAAGCTGTAATCAGAGAGGGCTCTCTCTGTAAGATTTGTCACTGTTTTAATGAAGTTTTTAGGCTAGGTATAAAGTAAATGTTTGATTGTCTTTTATGTTTGGTTGGGAGGATGATTCTGATAGTTTTAAAGTATTATCTGCAGGTGAAACTAATCCATTGGGCAATGGGGTATGTAGCTGTTGCCTCCTTGAGATCTGGCTTAAGTGCAGATGGATTACAGGGCCTGTATGTATTTCATAAAAAAAACTGCAAATTGCGAAGGTGAAATGAGAAACAACTAGCAAAGAGCAATTAAGAATTCTTCACTGAGCTGGGAAGTGGGAAAAGGTCTATTACTTAGGAGCATTACTTGAATTCCTAAAACAATAGACTACTGTGATGATATAGTGTGAAAGATAGCACTTAAGAATTACTCTTTCATTACCATAACTGAAGAAAACATATAAAATAGCCTAGACTGAGCTCAGGGTAATCAATGATTAAATCCTGAGACTATTCTTTTTCCTTGCTACTTAGATATTGAGTACATGGAAACATGAAAGATATATGAAAGTATAATGAACATATATATAACAAAGAGTAACAAGAAAAATTATTGAGCCATGGAGTACACAGGAATCCTGCAACTTTCAGCCATACACCAGCCAGACATCAGAAACAAAATGCTTTGGGAAATCCCATCATCTTTGTATTAGTTGTCTAAAGATTTACAATAGAAGAATAACAGAATAGATATCAAGAGATTTCTTACATCCGGAGTCCAACCCCTGCTAACAAATGCGAGGGGAAATATATAAAAGTCTTTACAAAATATCTCAGGCATTGAGTCATCTGAGAGAGAAAATATCTGCTTTCACTCATACAGGGTCTGCAGATGAGAAGTTATTACAATATTAAATGAGTTATAAAGGCTCTTAACTCCTGTCAGAGTAATTTTGACCTTTGGGGCTTATGGAGTCGGTTGAGCGGCTTTGACATAACTGCTGAATGACGTGTCTGTGCAGCTGTAACTTCCTGTGTCTTCTCGGCCCTGTCACCTGTGACTGCTGACACTGCTATTGTAGCCGAATACCTATGCTGAGTTGGCTCAGCCTCTGTCTTCATACCTGCTGATGTGTCTTTGTCCTACCACGTATGAGATTCAAACTGTTTGTTGAAGAAAAACCGCGATTACTGACTTTGGTTCAACAGTAATCATATCAATTCCTCCCATGTATCTGATGAAGGCAACTGATGTCTCAAAATTGACCCCATGGTCTCATCAGCCTCTGTATACTTATAAACGTGAGGGGGCTCAGTCAAATAAATGTGCAATTTCATTTCTAATAAAAAATAAATTATCTACTCTATCAAAAAGAATCTGCCCTGTTACTGGGCCTGCTTCTGAGGATGTACTAGGTGCCTCTGCAATCTGTGTTGCTACAAAATTGCTTACTCTCTTGACATATTTCTCATGGGAGAGTAATTTTCCTGAAGGATCCAATAGGCTAGGGAGCCCCCTATCCTGCAAAGCCATAAACCTGTTCTGAAATTTATTGATATCAGCTTGCATATCCTGGATTCTTCTTTCCAGGGTTTGAATCAGGTTTCTCATTGTCAGGACTCTTCTGATTAGGGAGATAGTCTCTGTCCTATTTCCAATCCCCATTCTTACCAGCTGGGAACTTGTTCTGTAGTTCAGCACTTCTATCATCTTAGGGGCAATCTCAGGCATGTTGCCTAGAGATGCCCTTGCCCTCTGCATTTCTTTTCGTGCTCTGCCAATGAGTGCCACTTGCTCATATATAGCCTCAATATATTCCCATTGGTTTGTTATTGACTGGCCAATGGTGGTCCAGATGACCCTTTTAAGCTCTGCTGTGACTTTATCCAATGTGAGCTCCTTTTCTAGCTCACCAATCCTATTCTTGAGGGCCTTTACCTCCCTTTCCCTCTCAGCCACATTTTGCTTTGATTTGTCATATTTCTCATTTATTTTTGCCAGGCTGTCCTGGGCTTGGCTCAACTCAGACATCTGGGACTCCAGTACCTATATTTCTTTCCTCAGCTTCTGCATGTCCAGGCTTTCAGCCTGCTCTATTGTTGGTGCTGAGGTGGTCGATGCTGAGGTAGCTGAAGCTTCTTGCTGCACTTGTTGGCTGGGAGGGGCAGTGTCTTGAGGGGTTTCCTCAAGATTTATTGTTTCTGGAGGTGGCTAAGAAGACTGCCCTGCCTTGTTCGGCTGCAATGCTGCTTCCAATGTGGCTTCTGATTCCTGCAGCTTTTCTTGTGTTTGGATGAGCTCCTTGTATAATGTCATTAGTAAGGAAGCTGCATCCTTTTCTTGCGTCTACTGGGCAACCTCATCCGTTTGTGGGTGGAGAGTTGGTGGGATTTTCAATTTCTTCTTTATTGCTGCCATATCAGCATCCCTCATATTGAGGACTTGTTGTACAGCCTTAACATCATTGGGGTCATGCCCAAACTCTATTATTATTTCCTCTAAGGCTTTAATCCTGTTATCTTTAGCTTGGGAGGAAGCCTTCTCCAACTCAAGTTGTGCTGCAGTATTGTTCAGGCTATTCTGCAGCCTGTAGTTGACTAAGGTCTTATCTGCCAAGGTAGCATAGACCATCTAACCCGTCTATTTGTGGAGCTCAATCTGGTCCATCGGGTGGATGTCTTTTGACAGGACCTCCAGATTGGTCCTGATGTAGTCTGCAGCTGTTTGTGGTTGCTGCACCGTTGGAGTGAAGTGGCTCATTGTCATCTTTCCTTCCTGCACATCAAATGCAGACATGAGCCTCTGTTGGTTTGCAGGTGCCATGTTTAACAGGTGATTGTAGAGCCGAATCTTTATTGGCTCACTCCTTCTTTTGGCATCTTTGAACTGTTGTTTTATGCTTGCACCTGTTCCCTGTTGCTGCCCTGAGGAGCTCACTTCTCCCAATGCTGCCTTGTCTTGCTCCTGTTGCAAGGAGCTGGCAGAAGCCTCCATGCTTGGCATTTCCTCCTCTTAGAAGGGATTTAATCTTTGCCTCTTCTCTATTGTTTCAGTGAGGGGAGTCTCCCTTTCTCTCTTTCTGCTAATGTCCTCCCTTTGGGGGGTCTGGAGGACAGAGGAATCAACCCTGGAGTCTTGCCTCGGAGGTTCCACTGGTGCTGTTTGTTCTTGGGTAGCCATCTGGGCCTCTCCTTTTTGCTTTTCCTGACCCTGTTGGTCTGCTTGTTGCTGTTCCTGCTGGGGCTGCTGTTGTTGATACTATTGGCCCTGTGGTTCCTCCATGATCTTTTCCTTGCCTTTGCTCTGACCTATGATTTTCACTTCCTCCTGCTGAGTTGTAGAAGATGAAGAAACTGCTGCTGTTTGAGGCTTTGGGAGAGCAAGTACCTGAGAAGGACATTCTAAGTCAGCCATTTTTAACAAATGCCTTCTAGCTCTTTCAACTAGCTCTTCTTGAGTCACAAGCTCTTCTAGTGTGTTTCTTCTCCACTTTGGTTGATTGGCATGTCTTTGAATGTGGAGCATGCTCTCATGCTCATAGCTAGAGAGATTGCATTTCTGCCTTTTCGAGGATATAAAGTTATTTGGGTCATCGGGCTTCCAAAGGAAGCTTTTTTTTAGGCCAAGGCCTTCTAGCATCCTGTCTGCCTCTTTCCATCCTTCTCTTTTGTTTAGGATAAAGTGGCCAAGTTGGTTTCTCACTTTGAGCTGTGCCCTCTTACCCCTTCCTGCAAAATGCACCTGATCGTCATTGCCAAATTACCTGAAATATTCCAAGGCAAATAGTCTCATAGGCACATACCTGGGCAATTTGTATGGGCGCAACTCACACCCATATATTCTGATCACAGTGAAGTGTTGGTAGAAGTACCAATCCCCTATACTGTAGGCACTGGATAGCTGCAAAATCCTCTGCATCTCATCATATAGTCTTGGTGGGGGTGAAGTCACAAAGAGAGACATAGCTGGATGGATGAACAGGTCTATGAACTCTGAGTATGTGTATGGGGAGTATGTGAGGATGTGGAAGACTGAGGTCCAGTATACCACTGACCTTGGGTTGCCTGCTGCATCAGTTCTCTTGATCTCAAAGGAGAACTTCTCATGTTGGTAGTACAGAATGAGATGATAGATGTATGAGGTGTATCTGAACACCTTTTCTCTAGACAAGTGTAGAAATTTCTCATGTATCTTGTCTGAGATATATGTGGCATAATCATAACAAATAGGGGTCTTTCCCGGGGAAAACATTGTCATCATCACTAATATCGTTTCCTGAATAAACTCTAGTGATTTGTACCCCAACACTGAGCTTATCATGTATGCCAGGTCCAAACCCAGTTGATTTAGGTATCCATCAAAAATGGGATGGTGCAGCACTGTGTCAGAGTTTGTGATAAACAATTGATTCAGCTTTATGATCTGTGCCTCTGTCAGTACCTTGGCTCCTTGGTTGATCAGGTCCAGCAGGGACAAGGGAACCAACTTCTTCTGTGTTTTGAACTGGAGCATTTCCCTGATGGCCTCAGGGGTTGTATAAAACACTAATGCACCTTGAGGGTTGAGCACAACCCTCTGCATGGGGTCATAACAGACAGCACATAGGTGAATCAGATCAGGGAACTGATTGACCTGAGGTAGCTTGAAGATTGGGAGGTAGGATTCCCAAATACCTAGGATATCTGTTCCATCTCTATGCCTGTCTCTGAGCTCATTTAGCAGATGAATGTGGAACTTGCATTTGGATGGTCTGTCCTCTGAGATTTGGTAATCAAGGTCTGCCAAATCCTGCCACTCCAGCTCTCTCTGGGGAGCATTCAGGGGAGTAACATTGAGGGCCACTGATGCCTTAGGAGTATCCATGCTTGGTTGAATGCTTATGACAACTGATGAGGGCTATCTGAGAAAGTGGGTTTTTCAGAGAAATGCAGGGCAGCAGGGTAGATTGATAGCAGAATAGAGTACTGCTAGGTACTCTGAGAAGGCTTTTTTATGGTGCTTAGCAGACCTCTTTTGATGATTTAGGAGCAAGTACTGTGCTATAGTTCACGATTGCGCGAACAGAGAAGGGTGTCCACTAGATTTTTAGCGAGAAATGGCTCTGCTAGTAGATTTCGACCGTTAATTCTTTGAGGGGGAGCTGGATATGTTTGGTTTTGTGGTGAATTCTTAGTCTTCTGCCGTGTTTGGGTATTTTTTACAATTTACTGTGAATAAACTAGTTTGCGAGGAGGTTCACGGGCAAATACCTGTTTAACCAGTTGCTCGGGACGAAATAGCCATTGGGTGCGAGCTTTGAACTTCTATGGATGGTCTGGAGTAGGCTGGCAAACTGTTCGTCGTAATACGCATGCAGAAAGAGCAGAGGTGCTTTTTACCAAAAGTGGTAAAAAACACGAAAAATTGTGAAAATATGGCCTTTTTTGGCATATTGGCGCGCTTTTTGAGTGACGTTAGCATGACGTCAGCATGTGGGTCCGGGTCGGGTGACGTCAGCAGGACGTCATCAGGTGACGTGGCGGCCTGAGACCGGTCCACGGGGGCAACGAGGTGGCGGCCAAGTGGACGAATGGGGGACAGGGTGTGCGGTCGTGGCGCTGACGTAGGTGACAGCGGGGTGGGGACGCGGGTAGACAGGTGTCGTCATATCGGGCCCCCTCTTGCACGGCAAGGAATCTGTCAGAGGGGGCTCCGACGGAGTTTGGGAGCTACGCGTGTCCCCGCGTGACGTCATCGTCTGACAGATATCGGAAGGTATCTGTCGGACATCGGGGGCCTTCCGAAATCCACGAGAACCGTTGGATTTTAAGCGCCAGATCTAACGGTTGTCAGACAGGGAATCTGCACGGCGGATAAAGTCAACATTTTTTAACAGTCGGACGTCGGGCCCCTCCGAAATTCCTGTTGGCCGTAGATCTGGCAAGGCCGCAATCTGACGGATATCGGGCCAGTAAGCTGCACGGAGGCTAATAGTCAACTAGTGGATTATAATATAATATGTTTCAGTAACTGCGCCCGGCGGGACCCTGTGGTTTATCAAATTTTTTTCAATGGTTTTTTCCAATGTTTCCTTTGCAAAAATCAAACAAGCCCGACAACATTAGAAAAGGCGGAAATCAAAGGTTTTTTGTGAGATTTTTGGCATAAGGCATACGAGGGTAAAACTTTAGGATAAGCGGGTTTTGATGGATTTATATGAAAAAAGGCGCATATTGGCTTCCGACTTTAGGATAAGG
The DNA here is from genome assembly GCA_000404065.3 of Pinus taeda. Taxonomy (NCBI): domain Eukaryota; kingdom Viridiplantae; phylum Streptophyta; class Pinopsida; order Pinales; family Pinaceae; genus Pinus; species Pinus taeda. Next base: position 28,356 of record APFE030883403.1, read on the forward strand.
CCGGGAAGGTGGGTTTCATCATATTTTTGCCTTTTAGTGGTATAAGGGTGCTCAAAAGGATTTCTCTAAGGGTTTTTAGGCAAAAATGGAGAGTTGACTAGGTAGATGGGTTCAGATGGAGAAAAAGGGGTTAGACTTGGGTTATTGACCTTAACCAGATGTTAATTCAATGCCCTGGGAGTGGAAATTATGGCTATAATGCCAAGGAGGGGATATTTATA
>APFE030883417.1:12067-44906 GCA_000404065.3 Pinus taeda
AATGGGCCTGTTACACAGTAATTTGTCACCGTTGGTCACCGTCCCTGTTACCCTTGTTTTCATACATTGGAGGACACATTTATGGACCTGTGACTAGTGACACAACTTAAAAACACTTGCATTGGATTCCCTTGAGTATGAACTTCAAATTCCCTGAAGACACCTTTTGCAGATTATCCCTAAAAAGTGCCATTTTTCCATTAGCGCGGGTCCACAGTGTCTTACCCACGCCAATGACTCAGTTCCTCAAAAGAGGGCGCGTCCATGGACGCTCTGTCATAGAGCAAAGCCCGCGCCACCTAAATTTGGTTATGATGTTTAGCCAGTGCGCACTCATATGTTTTTTCCTCTTTTTTCATGGAGTTCTCTGAGGGAAAAATCTCATGAAAGTGGTCGAGTGTCATCTTTTTATCCATGACAACCAAGTTCAGTGGCTATTCAGGGATAATGCTAAATCTTCAGTAGGTGTCCTGATACAATGCATACTCCTTCCTCCTCCGTCTATAAATGACTGTCACCCTGCATTAAACCAAGTAGTTTTGCTATAGCTATTGTGAGTGCCAAGTTTATGCTGGAGTGATAGTGAGAATTGAGAACTATAGAGGGGTTATGCTGCAAATTTGTCTAATGATTAGCAGATATTGAATGAATGATATTTAGAATAGGATTACAGTAGTTAAACTATAAGAGGGATGTTTGTCAATTTTTGAAGTAGTAGAATTTGAAGATACAGCTGAAAGCTAGTGAAAAGAACAGTCCATTCAAAAGTGCTGGTGAATGGGAGGACAAGATCAGATAGAGATCTTGAAGGTAAGATGATATGGTTTTATTTTAATTAGATTTGAATATTGGAAAGTTGTAGTCTTTGCATTGATGAAAAAGTATTGTTGCAACTCCCAAAGGCAATTCCACAACGGATGTGGGTAGAATTGCTAAGATACAAAAGAAGTTGGTAAGAGTTTCTAAGTGAAAGCAGAATGTGGTAGAACCTTGAGGAATTCCAACAGAGATTGGATAAAGAGGACAGTTGTGTTCTTAGAATATGAAGATGAGTTGAATCCTAGAAGGAGCAAAGAGAACTGTTCAAAGGAGGTTCCAGAGATAGAGAACCAATTGCTTGCCAAAAGACCGAGTACAGAGGAGAGCTCGGTGAGGCAAGTGGCAGTAGGGCAGACTTGCTATTGTAGAAACTTTAGTGCAGCTCATAGTGAGTGAGTGAGGAACTCATAGAGATGAATAGGATGATGACTAGTGACAATAATAATAGAGGTTCTGAAAGAAACCACAACCAATGACAGAAGAAAGGAGATGCCAAGGCAGATGGCATACAGAGACAGTTAAGTAAAGAAGAATATGAGAGGGAGAAGGATGAGATAGCAGTTCAGCTTGAAGTATTAATGGAAATGTTGCAGAGAAATGATACAGACCAGAAATATGGTTATGTCATGAGAAAGAAAGTGAAGTGGCAGAGGCTACAAGAGAAAAGGAATCAGCAGGTGAATATGCAGTTAATAAAGGAGCTAAGGGAACTTGAACAAATTATATATGACAAATTAAAGGCAGAGAAGCTCGAAAGAGTTGAGATACAGCAAAATGAAGATGCTAAAGAAGATGTTGAAGTTTCGATATGTGAACCAGAATGTGGACCATTAATTTTTGAAAGTGATGAAGAGACAGAGGAGTTGAATCATATGAATGATTCAAAGTAGCTAGAAGACTTGATGACCGAAGCATCAAATGAGACTGAAAGGTCTTGTATTTTTAAAATTAATGATTTGTGTATGATTGTAGGTTTGGAAGAAGATAGGTAGTCTATTAAATTTGTCAAAAATGTAGAAGAAAACCTTCCAGAAGATGAAAATTTTGAAGCAGAATATGATAAGGAGACTGGAAAAGAATCAGTTCACTACATTGGAAAAGTGCTGAAAGACATCATTGAAACAAATGATGAGAAGGAGAGACTATCTGACAGTCTCAAGAGTTCTTTGAGTTTGAATCAGCATACTGATATGCTGACAGAAGAAGAGAGATCAGAGCAGCATACTACAATTTTTCCAAAGGAAGAGGTACAGAGGCCTTATATTTTTTATTATGATGATTGTCTTATAATTAAAGATTTTGTTGCAGAAATTGAAACATATTTTGCACAGGAGGACAGCCAAATGAAAGAAGAAGAGGAAGAACATCTACCAAAGGATGTTAAGAAAGATTTAGTAGAGGAAGAAGGACCACGTGATGATGGGTGTTACGCAGTAATTTGTCACCGTTGGTCACCATCCCTATTACCCTTGCTTTCGCACATTGGAGGACACATTTATGGACCTGTGACCAGTGACACAACTTAAAAACACTTGCATTGGATTCTCCTGAGTATGAACTTCAAACTCCCTGAAGACACCTTTTGCAGATAAGCCCTAAAAAGTTCCCTTTTTCCATTAGCGCGGGTCTACAGTGTCTTACCCGCGCCAATGACTCAGTTCCTCAAAAGAGGGCGTGTCCATGGACGCTTTGTCATAGAGCAAAGCCCGCGCCACCTAAATTTGGTCATGATTTTTAGCCAGCGCGCACTCACATGTTTTTTCCTCTTTGTTCATGGAGTTCTCTGAGGGAAAAATCTCATGAAAGTGGTTGAGTGTCATCTTTTTATCCATGACAACCAAGTTCAGTGGCTATTCAGGGATAATGCTAAATCTTCAGTAGGTGTCCTGATACAATGCATACTCTTTCCTCCTCCGTCTATAAATGACTGTCACCCTGCATTAAACCAACTAGTTTTTGCTATAGCTATTGTGAGTGCCAAGTTTATGCTGGAGTGATAGTGAGAATTGAGAACTATAGAGGGGTTATGCTGCAAGACGTATTTAGCTGCTTGCCCAGTCAGAGGAGGTTCAACGTCAGAACCCTTTGGTTGTAATCTTTCTCTGTTTTTACTGATTAATAAACGACTATCATTATGGTTCCACTCATGTGTCTTTCAATGGTATTTGAGTTGTATCTTTTCTGAACGATATATAATTGCATATACTGGATTTTATGCTTGTATTTGTATCGTTCTTTGCGTGTGCAGGTGTCCGTTTACGTGGAGCGTGAGGATTGTGACCAGCCAGAGAAAGGGAACGGGAGCGGCGTTTCTTCTACAACTACTAGCGTTGGATTCCAGGTAGATCATCATGATCGATCTCTGATTTATGCAATTAGGAACCTGCGTGTAGCGTGGTGTGATTGTTGCTAGACCTGTGTTAGGCTAGTGGGATCGCCTCTGTCCACAGAGGGGATTTACCAGTTCAACAATGGGTCAATCACAAATGAAGAAATGGGATATTGTGTAAAATTTCCAAAGTTTACTCCAAGTAAAATCATTGAGTTATATAGAGAATTAGACTTTCAAAAGAGGAAGTTAGAAGGGCATGGGATAAATGTTCAGGATAAATTACTGAAGAAGGGTGAGAAAGAAGTTGTCATAAATAATAATCAAGAAGTTGACAGGTGTAGGAAATAGAAGCAGGAAATTGTTCTGAAAGACAATATATCAGTAGCTGAAAATGTGCAAGATAATAGTAAAGAAGAGGGTAAGGATGTAAGGGTGGAAGAAAGAATGAGAGTTCAACAATCAAGAGTTGAAGACAATCAACAGACAGAGGATATATTGGACAGAGAAATTGATTTGATAAGAAGATTAATGATGAAAGTGTCTCAGAAGAAGACAACAACAAGAAAGAAGAGGAGTGACAACAAAAGGAAGACAATAGCAAACTATGAAAGCAAGGTAAATGGAGCATTACAACATAAGGTATGGAGACCTAGAGAACAACAGCAGACAACAACAGCAATAGAACAATGGACAAGCAAAGACAAGTAAAGTTTGGGATCTAGGAGGAAACAATTATCCAGACTTATGACCAGGAGGTCATAAATTTTCTGACTTGGGGAGTCTGATGCAGGAGCATTCAGCTCAACATCATTATTTTATTCTAGTAGACATAGGGGGTCTTGTGTTTCAAGGAAGTTGGTTTCCTAAGTATTGAATTAATGTAATTATTTAATGTTTTGAGTGATTTTAATGATAATATGAATTAATTGAATATTGTGAGGTATAATTTTAAATGTTCTCGAATGTAGGAGAACATGAGAGATTTAGGATAGTTGAGTGATGAGAGGATTGAGAATTGATTGTAAATCTTAGATTATGAGTCAGTTCATGATTTTGTGGATGAAAGAGAATCCTTAGGGATGAGAAAGAGATTTTAGGAATTTTGTTGAGGAGTTTATGGATCTAAACCAGAAATTGGTTTTAGAATCCCTTTGTATAAATGCAAGACAAAAAGGCATAGACAGGGGTTGGAGAGGTTGAATAGGTCAGATAGATAGCATATTGGAGTGTGATTGTAAGCCTACAGACAGCTTGTAAATTAGAGGCCACTAACATTAGAAGATCAGACCGAAGATAAAGAAACTGTGTAATTATTTGGTTATCAATACAGAGATTTAATTCCAAGCCCATATAAATGTGTGTTTCGAGATTTGACTGATAAAGTATAGTAAATCAGAGAGTTGTATAGATATATGCATGCAGGAAGGGTCAAGGTGAATACACAGAGGATAAGAAATACAGTGGAAGGGAATGGAGCGTTGAATCCATTCGAAGAAACCCGGTAATGTTTTTAAGGAACAAGAACTAAATAAACTCGCAGAGTTAAGCTCAGAAGGAGTCGCGTAGCGGAGTGTAGAGATCCGAGAAGAAAACAAAAAACCATAGGAACCTTGAGGAAATAGCGTAAAAACTAAGTAAAGAGAAAAATGAGAAGTGAAGAAATGATGAACAACAACCGTTGGATCTTGAAGATCAACAGCCAGGATCCAATTACAGAGGAGACAGAGGAATATCGCATCAGCGGTTCTTAAATAGTGAAAGCGGATTTTGGGCAGTCTCAAAAACGTAAGTAGTATTGAGTGCAGTGCACCCAATTCTATTAAGCATTCGACATGTGGCAGCGAGGAGGAGAGTGGAAACCGCTTATCGAGTAGTTAATCCTCACGTAAGTTGTCCAGCCGAAAAATTTGTGGACCATCAAATCTATCGCAAGATAATCTACAATGGAAGATCAACAATTGGTTTCATTGATCGGATGTTACGTCAACCGTCGGATCACGAGCCTGATCGACAGTTGAGATGTAATCACATATCGCAAGGTTAGGTGCTGAAGGGCGGTGCAATAGCCAATAGCCGATAGCGATAGTCGTTGATCGGAGGTCGGGCGTTTCAGAGATTGGAGCAATAGTTCGGGAGGACTTGGTATTAACGAACCCGATGACATTTTTGAACGTGGGTGTAAAACATTTGAAGTTCGGCCTTATATGGTTTGGAGTGGAGTTGTAATGTATTTCCTTTGTATTTCTATAAGGCGTTGTGCCGAGGGTTTTAATGCAATGGTGTGATTTAAACATTCCGATAGTCTAATATTGGAGTCGAAAGGGGTGATGAGGCATATATGTGGCGTGACCTCGAGGACTGCGATGAGCAATTGTGACAAAGGCATCTATCAATAACTGTGCAAAGGTTTATGGAAGGCGAAAAAGGTATGATCTATGTGGGTTCATGTGATAACTATTATAAAGGGTTATAATAGTATTAAAGTGTCGATAGAAATTTGTGGATTAAGCCTATGTATGACCCAAAGTTTAATAATGGCTTAGAGGGATTGTATGAGTCCTGATATTAAAGGGAATGAAGGTTGAGGGGTGATTAGAGTCCCGATAATGAGGGTTTAGACTTTGGGTTAGTTTATTAATATGTTTCTGCATGAGTTCTAATGAAAAGGGCCTTAACCATCACCATTACTGAAGATTTGACTGGGTAGGTCATTATAAATTCTTGGGGAAAATGGTTTATGCATAGGTCTATATGCATACTATGTGTAAAGCAGGGGTAACCCTGCGTCAAAATGAGAGACAATTAGAAGGGAGATAAGAGGGAGTTGATCCAGATTCAGAGGAGTTGTATCAATTTTTATCATAACCATTACCGAAAAATTGATCCTGCTAAGGGTTCGGGGAAGAAATCTAGTGACAGATCTGAAGCAGTGTGCCAAAATATGACAATAATTCATGCTTCACTACAAAGTCTGCTTTTTTCAGGAAAAGTGTTGCAGGATGTGGTCCATTTGAAAGACTATGATATTCAAAGGAATTATACCATTATCCTTAATTTAAGACTGCAAGGTAGTTCCCCAGGAGCGATATTTTCACCTGGATCATATTTGATTGGCAAGGGTCCAGCCTCATTCAAGGATGCATGGAGAGGGAATGTTGCCACACAGGACAAACAAAACCCAAATCTGACAATCTCAGGTTCATGCATTGTAGAGAAGATGGAGAAATCCCTAGATCTATCCATATAATTACCATAAGTAAGTGGTATTTTCACTATTTTTTAAGAAAAATCTATTGTATGTTGATTTATTGTTTTCTTGCCAAAATCTGAAGATCTAAATGAGTGGATCTACCTCAATTGGACCATAGATTGTGACATTTATCTGTGTGCAAAAGGCGTTTTTTTTGGTTCAGTATGAAATCAAAAATACTTTGATTATGTCATAAGTGAAGGATCATGGTTTTGGGGAAGGTCATGTCTCTTTGTAACCCCATTGTTTCCTGGTTTTGATGACAACTCAATGGTGGTTACAAAAATGTTGATTTGGGTAAGGCTATATAATCTTCCAATCCCCTTTTGGTAGCATCAAGTCCTTAAAGGCATTAGGAACCCTTTAGGAAGGTTCTTAAAGATGGATCGAGAAATAATGAACAAAGTTATCTTCACTTTTACACGCATATGTGTGAAAATGGATTTAAGAAATGGCCTTCCTAATCGTATTCACTTGACACATCAAGATTTCAAGTGGACACAGTGGTTAGATTTTGAAAATGTCACCTTTAGATGTTGGATTTTCCATCAAACATGCCACTTGTAGAACACATGCAAACAAGCAAAGAAAAGGACAAATAGAAGACCGCAAAAGCAAAAAGGATGGAGATTCCTAGATCCTCCTTCTTCGGATGATGAGGATGAAGAAATGGATGAGACCCAACGACATCCAGAGACACAAATCAGCAAGTTTCTCAAAAGGAGGGAGAAGAGAAGCAGAAGGATCAAAACAAACAGGCAAATATTCCCAATAACTCAACAGTGGTTTCAATCCATGAGAACCAACACGAGAACAAGAGAAACAATAGGCTCAGGTGGAACAAAGAAATATCATGTTTCTGAGAGCTCAAATTCAGATAAAGAAGCCCCAAACACTTCAAGAAATAATGAGTTGGAAATTTTTTTAACTACACTGTCACTTGGGGTTTGGCAAAAAGTCTAAAAGAAAAAAGCAATTTATCTGGCCAAATGTAAATTTTTATTTTAATTTTTTGTAGCCTATCTACTATGAGTGCTTAAAGCACATGCAATGGTCCCTGGGGACAATACTTGAATGCACTTGGTGCATCTGATCTATGTAACTTTTTATTTTTATTAATAGAAAGTTGTGATTTTTCCTTGGAACAAATATATATATATATATATATATATTATATATATATAAATATATATATATATTATATATAGTCATATTTTTTAGGCTAGTTGAAAAAGTAGTTTATAAAATGAGAAAACAATCCAAAAATATTATAATCTAACATAGAATAAAGTATATGAGAGTAAATATTCTGAAGAAATAAAAACATCTATAAAGTTATGTCAACAATTTATATATATACCTATAAATCAATCAAAAATTATAAACGTAATATAAATCTATGATATAATGAATAAATGGGAACAAATCAAAGACATATAAGTAACACACAAACAATAAAAGGTTATAAATAAATAAATAAGGCTAAAGATTAAACAAAAAGGAATAAAACAGAAACTCAAGAAGAAAGGGCAGGGACTTAAAAACTGCTGATTTTCTAGCCATTATCTCTATTCAGATTGCTTGGCCTCTTTTCTATGTATCTTCTTCTAAATTATGCAATTTAGCCCTTTTGAAATTGTAGACAAATCTCTCCACCAAACCTTTGAGGCTTTCTTCCTCCTTTAGGACAATTTTAGATACTTCATCCTTAAGGTTATGGCCTATGCAATAATCTTCATATTTTTCTAAGAATATTATTTTTGTATCAGCCCATGTCCTGATAGAATGTGTTCCTACACCCATGAACCATTTAAGAGCCCCCTCTTTTAAAGTAGCAAGAAATAATTTCAGTTTTTTAGTATCAAGTAAATAGTCATATGATCTACACAATACCTCGAACTTAAAAATAAATGTTTTTAGATCCTTAATTCTTAACCCATGGAAGTTAGGAAGGATAGATGGTGAAATATTTTTCATGGTAATAGTGGTATTTGTATCTAAAATATGGAATCCAAAAGGATTCTCTTCTTGAAAATATCCATCATCTCCCCTTCCACCTCTGCCACCTCGACCTGCTCTACCACCTCCTCCTATTCTACATCTTCCTCCACTAATTCTCGGCCTATCCTCTCCATTATGTATTGTTGTTTAGGAAATAATTTATGCAGACAGAAACGATCCCTCTAGTCCTTTGGGAGGATCTAGCAACAAACTAGGCAAATATGTACATTCCTAGCTTACACTAGAAAACACAAAGGAGGATAGATGACCTACTTCACTCTAATGCTAAAATATGTTGGTGTCGTCCTTGATTCTCTTACTTCCAAGATCAATCTCCTCTTTTTCGTTAGGAATGAATACCTGTAAGAAAAATCTTGTGGATACAACAAATGCATACATAGAAAAAAAACCATTCCAATATAAACCATATAACAGATCAAGGAGAATTATACTAAATGAGTAATGATCAACACATTTATGAAAAGAAAACACATAATGTATCATTAATAGATAATAAAGGGAAGCATTACAACCACTTAAGCCTTGATGTTGGAAGCCTCCTTTAGGTGAGTTTCCAAGTCCTGACCTTATCCTTCAAGCACTCATTTCTCCTTAGCAAAATGGGCAACATTTGGGCATAGTTCTAGCATAGGAAAGCAACCAAGCAATAGCCAACCAGTAGCTAACCAAAATTAGGTGGTAGGGGTTTGATTTATAGGGAAGAAGAAGGAGTTGAGAATCCATAAAAGGAGGGAGAGGTTCCACATTTCAAGGGGAAGATCCATGAAAGTAGGGTCAAGAACTAGGAATGGGAGGTCTCGCTCTAATCCTTGTTCAACTTCAATCAAATCACTGTTCTCGAGACTTATAGTACGAGAATCTTCTCCTCCATTTTAGGAAAAACTAATTGAAGAGGGCTAGCACGGATTTTCCTATCAAAAGGTGTGCTACCAACGCTAGTCGCTACTTAGACAAAAGGTTACCACCACAGGTTTGTCTACTAAAAGTAGCGTTGGGCTTGCAAAACAAGTTTTTGGACAAGTTCTTCAGAATTTCTTCAAGGCAAGTATTTTTCTTCCTTCAGGGATGCTTCTGAACATGCTTCATGGTGAATACATTGTTTTTTATAGCTTTCATCATGTTGCGATATTTGCAACATTGAAAACACAAAGTGCAACACTTAGGATATGAGACTGGAGTGCGATAAAATATTGTATAGAATATGTCCCCTAAAGCATGAAGTCATTATGGGAACTGATGGCTGAAATTCTTTACAAATCAAGTCAAGGAATTTGGAGAACCATCGTGAGGAGACCTGTAAATCAAACATAATACAATATATCTAACATATCTGATGTGAGTATGTTCAAAGTGTAATCATCTAACAATACATAGATCCACGACATGGACCCAACCATCTGATTAGAAAGGATCATGTGCATGGATCCATGGCATGGACACATCCATCTGAATAGAAGGGATCATGTGTATGAATCCACGACATGGGCACAACCATCCAAATAGAAGGGATCATGTGTACAATCATGAATACTTAATAACTCTGTAGCCTGGATTTATTAAATGAAATCAAGGGTCTTCATCTCCATCCCAATCCAACCAAAGTACAAATATAACCATGTGAATAAATGGGCTGAAGTCGAACATGGTAGAAACCACCTCATTACCAGTCAATGATGTAAATCGTTAACATGCATAAGATAAACCACCAACGATGAAAATGGATCTCAAGGTACAATTGCATAATCTACGAGTGTGAAGAATGAAGTTGAAATCGAACACTCATTGAATCATTCAATCAAAGGCTAGTGATGTGAACCTATCTTCGAATACGAAGAACCTTCCATTCAGGCATGAAAGCTCTAAGGCACTGAAAGGAAGTTTCTAAATCATTTTCCTGGATAATGAGCTGGAGTCAATAGGAAGTGATCTGTTGAAGGAAGGCCATAATTTTTCCCACATCATTGACACGAAACATATGATTTTGCAAAGTTGGAAAGAGTGATTCAATATTGTTGCAGAAAAGTCAAATAGGGTAAAAGTGGTTTGAAGTGTAGATGGGACTTCTCTTAAACATATCAATGACACGACTATAGACTTTGGCAGCATTTGACTCAAAATAGGATCAGAGGTCACGATGGCAATAGGATATAATCAAATGAGAGGAAAATGGATTCCCAAAACCTAGAAAGGAAAGTGATGAAGTGAGGATAACCCAAACCCAACACAAGCAACAAATAAGTGTCATGTTCAAGAGTGATATGTTGCCTTTATACAAAATACAAGATATATGTTTACTTCCATTTTTCCCCCACTATTTCTAGCGAGTACCTCTTTATTTTTAATCCCAAGCTTGTAGAGGATGTCATATGTTTGTCATATAATTTCATCCTTCGGATGAATCCATCCTAGTATTTTTAACAAGCCCTAGGAAGGAGTAGCCCAGTCTCATCATGGTAACAAGTCCTTCATCGTTTCAGTTTTATGAGTTCAACGGAAGGGTAACTCAGTGAATTTTTCATGTTTAAATATTTTGAAAAAGAGGCGAAAAGGAAAACTCCATAGGTCCCTTTTCATAGATAGTCTCTCAAATCTGAAAAGGTAGAAAACAATATTCAAGAGAACCACTTCGCCATGTTCAACTAAGGTATTCCTTTTTCATACATTAGTCTATCTCAGTCTAGAAAAGGGTTAAACTTATACTAAGTAGACTTCTTTTCATTTACTTTTTCGAGTTCAAAAAGACAAGTGCTCGACAATCTTTTTCATATTTTTAGAGTCTGAAAAGAGCTCAAAGAGGACTCGACCTAGAGGAACGAGTGGTATAAAAGGATAGAGACTAGTTCGAGTGATGATGGAACTACTCAAAACATGTAAAGGTCAAGAGGCTGGCTAATAATACCACTCATCGCATATGTTCCTCAGGAAAGGGTCAAACAACCAAGTGAATGTGTATGATTGGCCAAAGAGATGGTGACAATGGAATGAAAAAAATGAAGGTTCATCTAGCAAAAACAAGCTGATAAAAATGGAAATCATGAGAGGTAAAGTGGGAATGGTTTCATTTTTACACAATCTTAAAACATTGGAAACTATGCTTGAGTATACTTGAATATGGTTTCATTTTTTCACAAGATTGAAACGTGGGAAAAAACTATGCTTAAATTTGGTTTCATTTTTACACAAGCTTGAAACAAAGATAAAATATGCTTGATTTTGGTTTCATTTTTACACAAGCTTGAAACAAAGATAAAATATGCTTGAGATAAGTTTGCATGCCCCTAGCATAATGACTCAATTCAAGGAGCATGGCCCCCAAGCTTCATTTCATTCACCTAAGTTGAGTATTGGTTACTAACAGGTGGATGGAATGAAGGTTCACTTACGAGATCAAGTGAAAGAATTGACTAGGAATTCACGAGATCTAATCAAAGACTCGAATCAGAAGGGGATTCATTTCATTTTTTAACAAGCTTGACACAGGAAAAGAACCATGATCACAACACCTTGTTTCAATTTTTAACGAGATTAACACAAGTAAGGAATTTTGCTCATGACACCTTGTTTCATTTTTTAACGAGCTTGACACAAGTAAGAAGTTTTTCTCACAACACCTTGTTTCATTTTTTAATGAGCTTGACACGAGTAAAGGAACTCTACTCCAACACTTTGTTTCCATTGTTTAACGATCTTGACACAAGAAAATAACCATTCTAATAGGGACCTATTTCATTTTTTAACAAGGTTGACATTGTAAAAGAACTATCCTCTTGGTACCTTGAGTATAGCCTATAAGAGGTCATACCTTCCAAGAGGTTTTCATCATATGGGATAACAACACTCTGGAAGGGATACATGTCAAGTGATCTAATGGAAAGATTGGTTTCCAATGCCCCTAGTACATGATGTGTTATATCACTGACTAGATCATCAGTAAAGGTGGGCATGGAATAGGTGGCCACATAATTAACCTGTGGTGGGGGTGATACCACTTGTATACAAGGACCATTTAGGCAAGATGGTTGATTGGGAGTCAAATTTGGACCAACGAATGAAAGTTGATTAATGGCCGCAATACTTCCTTCATGCGGGAAACATATGACATGAAAGAGAGAAGAGACAAGAGCTCCCATGACATAAACATAGTCACAGCCAAGGAGTGAATTAAAATCCAAAGGCCCTTGGACAACCATCACATCCAGACAGACGATTTTTCCTCCCAAAATAATAGGCAACCTCATAATGATCCCTAGGGGTTGACTAGTTCCTTTGTTATAAGCTAACAGATTATGGGTAACATGCACAAGCTGAAGAGAACCTAAAGCTTGCCAAGTAGTTGAGGATAGAATACTAATAGATGTACCTTCATCTTTAATTGTGCCAAGTATGGATATATTGTAAGCATGTACCCTGATCTAAAAGGGCACATAGGATGGAATATGATATCATGTTAGTCAACTCCAATAAAAGAAAGTGACTAAACTACTTGGAGAGGGTGCCATCGGAATGGGAGGATTTCCCTCTTTTGTTATAGGAACAGGAGGATCCCCCCCCTATATCATGGGAATAGGATGATTTCCCTCCTGTACCATGGGAATAGGAGGATTACCTCCTAATTATTTGGAATCTGAAGAATCCAAAAGAACTTGAGCAGTACGAACTTCACTCTCTATAGGATAGATACGATCAACTGAAAGCAAAGTCAGGTCATCCATTTTTTGACCAATGATTGGTTAGAAACAGACTCATGGGATTCAATTTTAGAGAGAGTAGGATTGACTAGAGATGGGTTATGATCAATCACTTGATCAACTAGTGGAGGATCAAGGGAAAGCTTCTAATAACTAGTCAGAAGACGAGGTTGAGAAGCAGTAAGGTTATCCAACATGTTAGAGGCTTCATATATAAAATGACAAAGTTGAATAGGATTATGCCCTTTATATAACCTACTGGGAAATTTGGCTTTTCCCTTTTTCCCATGGGCTTTACTGTCACTAGTTGAAGGTTTATCACCAACATGATCTTGAGATGCTAATGACAAAGGTTGATGTGAACCTATGGACCACACTTCTAATATCTTGGGAATACCATGATATTCTCGAAGAAGGTGATCACCCTTACAAAGCTTGCAAGGGAATTTCACTTTACGGGGTTTATTGGAATATTTTTCAACATCAGTTGCATCTGTAGCAATGGTCGCTTGGTTGGAAATTTTCTTATTTTTCTTCTTCTCCTTCTTATCCACCTGGTTACTAGCTTGCATACTTTCACCGGATGAAGAGGAAGAAGAGGAAGAAGACTGAACATGCGAAGAAGGAAAATAATCAAATTTAGGCTCAACCTGAAGTTAATACTATTCAGTCGAAGAGAGACCGGTTGAGAAGCAGTTTAGATATTAAGAACCATAGGGGTCAAAAATAACCAAGTTGGAAAACCAATGGTAAACCCAGGAAGTGACAACATTGTCATATAGGGAGCACCAACATTTTGAAAAGAAGGAAAAGGACTAGGATTCTCGTCAGAGGGGTTTACCTAGTTGGTGAACTTGGGAACTGTTGCCATTAGTCTCAACCTAAGATATACTAATTATTTCCCTAGGAAGGATGTTTTTCTGGGGTCAATTAAAAGATTTTAGAAATTAACAAAAATAAATCAAAAAGGGGTAACTAGGCATAAAGGTTTATCAAGCATCCTTGAACTACAATATACACCTTGGCGAACTAAAGACTTAATGTACGGCATCCAATCTCCCCAAATTTTGTGTTCGTTGTATCACGGTATACAAGGTGGCAGACTCGGTTACCTATGGATGAATAGAAACCTACTGGGAACTCCCAAAATATACATGATGGTACATGGGAGTGCAGTTTATAGTAGTGCTATCTAATGTGTAATTGTTCGATGAGAGTGTTCATATATACTTAACATGCGTGGAACACCTCTGATATACTTGAAAGTACTAGAGAACAGTCCTATACACTTTTGTACGTGGAACGTGATTTCACCCCTAGGATACAATTATACCAAATAAAGACACCTCCTACATTTAATGATGTCAGAACATATCTCTAGCCTAGACCTCTAAATTTTTTCGTTAATGTTCTAAATGCTCCTTAGGTTAATTCTAGTCAATTTTAACATTGATCTTGGATTAAATTTCAGTTTAAAGGCTCAAATATAAATGTCACTTGAACACACCTATGATGCAACTAATATGAGAAAAAGGGATTTTTTTCATTTTGATGAAATTTATCTAGTGTAGGGAAAAAACACAAACATTGATGCAACAATCAAGTATGCAACAAACAAAGCTTCCTAACTAGAATTATCGCTTTCACTATTCCAATTCACCTACCAAAAGTAAAATGATTTTTTCTTTTTCTTTTCTTCTCAATGGATGAAAATGCACTTTTAAGCTTTAAACACTAAGCAATGTAATCTATGTTGAATGATAATCCCAAAAATTACTTTTCAATGCTATGTAATCTAATGCAATTTGAAAAGTAAACTTTGAGATGAAAGC
This sequence comes from Pinus taeda, assembly GCA_000404065.3. Taxonomy (NCBI): domain Eukaryota; kingdom Viridiplantae; phylum Streptophyta; class Pinopsida; order Pinales; family Pinaceae; genus Pinus; species Pinus taeda. Next base: position 27,011 of record APFE030883417.1, read on the forward strand.
TAAGCAAATGCAAATGCAATTTATTTTATGGTTCTCAAAAGAACTAATAATGCTTTAATCAATAGAAAATCAGTATTCCTACCACACATACAAGTAGCAAAAAATAAATTCAATTGACCCAATAACTAAAGACTCAACCAAAATTCACTTTCACTACTTCAAACAATGGGGTGGGCTTTTGCATACTAATAGCAAATCAACAAAAATAATGGAAAATTTTAAGAACACTTCAAAGATCAAGACACACAAGAATCTTCTGATAAAAACCCTAAAAAAATCAATTTTTGGATCAAAACTACTTTTATGGTAAAAAATTGTGATGATAAGGTGGATTAGCACTACTTTTAAGGTAAAAACTCGTGCGAAATCAGCATTGACAATGCGACTTTTTGATAAAAAGTGCGTCGAGCGAGAAAGACTTAGGAAAATGAGGATAAATTCAAAGAGAGATCTAGACTTGACACTCTAAAGAATGTACTTCTCAGAATGAAGACCCAAAATGACCCTAAATCACAGATCACAAGGAGGTTGGTCAAACTAATCAAAAAGACCAAACATAAAAAGGAGGTTTGAAGGGTTATAATGTCCCCAGTGGAGTCGCCATTTTTTTGTTCAAACAATCTTTTCTGCATACAGAAATGATCCCTCTAGTCCTTTGGGAGGATCTAGTGACAAACTAAACAAATATGTGCAAACTTTCCTATCTTATACCAAAAAAGATAGAGGATAGATGACCTACCTCACTCTAATGCTAAAATCCGTTGGTGTTGTCCTTGATTCTCTCGCTTCCGAGCTCAATCTCCTCTTCATCGTTAGGAATGAATACCTGCAAGGAAAATCATGTGGAGATAGAAAACACATACATATCAAAAAACCATTCCAATATAAACCATATAACAGATCAAGGAGTATTATACTAAATGAGTAATGATCAACACATTTATGGAAATTAAACACATAATGTATTATTAATAGTTGGTAAAGGGAAGCATTACAACCACTTAATCCTTTATGTTGGAAACCTCCTTTAGGTAAGTTTCCAAGTCCTAGCCTTATCCTTCAAGCACTCCTTTCTCCTTAGCAAAATGGGTAGCATTTGGGCATAGTTCCATCATAGGAAGGCAATGAAGCAATAGCCAACCAGCAGCTAACCAAAAGTAGATGGTAGGGGTTTGATTTATAGGTAAGGAAAGGGAGTTGAGGATCCATAAAAGGAGGGAGAGGTTCCAAATTTCAAGAGGACAATCCATGAAAGTAGGATCAAGAACCAGGAATGGGAGGTCTCGCTCTAATCCTTGTTCAACTGCAACCAACTCGTCATTCTTGAGAATTCTTGTAGGGGAAACTTCTCCTCCATTTTAGGAAAAACTGCTTGAAGAGGGCTAATGGGGATTTTCCTATCAAAAGGCGTGCTGCTAATGCCAGTCACTAGTTAGACAAGATGTTACCAGCATGGGTTTGTCTACTAAAAGTAGTGTTAGGCTTGCAAAACAAGGTTTTGGACAAGTTCTTCAGAATTTATTCAAGGCAAGTTTTCTTCTTCCTTCAGGGATGCTTTGGAACATGTTTCATGGTGAATACATTATTTTTTACAGCTTTCATCACTTTGCGACATTTGCGACATTGACGACACAAAGTGTGACACTTAGGATATGAGACTGGGAGTGCGACAAAATATTGTATAACATGTACTCCCCTTTATCCTTCTCCTTCCAATATAAATTCTTCAAAGCTAATATGAGTTTCAATGATAGGGTTGTCTACCTCTTCTTCCTTTGGTTCCTCTACCAATGATAGTACATAAATATTTTCCTCTTCACTAGGTACTTCTAACTCTTGTCCTATGATTTGTTCACTTGTTGAGGAAAGAAATATGAGTCCTTCAGTTGGGGATGTATTTTATTCAACTATAGTTGTTGTAGATGAGGTTGGTGAATCCCTAGATTGAATTTCTAATTTATGCACATCAGGTAATCTTGTTTTACCTGCAAATGTTGGAATGCATGTAATGAAATTTGATGTGGTACTACATGGTCTAGCGAGGGTGGTTGATGATATTGGTATTGAACTACATCCTCTACTTACAAATCTACCCCTATAATATTGTTCTCTATACATGCATCCTAAACGATTTTAATATCAATTAACTATGCATCTTAAGAATGAATGCAACTATGATGAAATACAATTGTGATAACTCTAGTTTAGAGAGAACCCCGCAATTGTGATGTGTAGATTCTTACCTCTCATCTTACCTCTCTCTCTAATTTGAGTTGTTTAAATGAAAATATTTTTTGAAAGAAAAGTAAACACCTATGTACACCTCCCCAGTAACGTTGCCAAAAATGTTGGCTAATTTAATTTCTATTAAATTACTTCATTAAATTCTTGACTAGGGTTTGTGAACTTGTGAAGTGTACGTGCAACATATATTTTAGGACATTTATTTCCATTTAAAGAAGATTAAACTAATTACGACTAGAAATAAAATCTATACTATATCGCATTAAGCATACACACATGTTCTTTCTAAAAAGGTCATTTCAAACTTCAATGTAAATAAAATTCAAATCAAACTATGTTGTTGCTCAAGGAATTGAAATCTACTCTATTGAATAGAAATTGAAAACTATTCTATCTGAACAAGGAATGAAATATATCTATTGAACAATGAAAGGAAATTTAATCTAAATGACTTGAAAGGGAAATTTATTCTAGTGGGATTTCAAAGAGATTATATTCTAAGTTTGATCTATGAAACTTGACATAAGTCTATTCTAAAGGACTGGAAAGGAAAATCTATCTTATCAACTTGAAAGCAGAGTTATTCTACAAAATTTGAAAATGAAACTTATTCTAGAAAGCAATGAATTGAGCAAAAGCCTTCAAAGATTACTAGTGTGTGCATTCATAAACAGAACTAATTGTAGCATCTAATGTATAAATTTGACTCTAAGCATAAAACGAATATTTTTGGAGTTTTTGTTTTACTGTCGAGCGCTCAACCTGTCATGAACTAAAGACAAATAATCAAATCTAGAATAAAAAACAGGGCATTTAAAACATCTAACTAATTAAACAATGTAAACTATCAAATGGGAACTGTACCGAGTACCCGTTTTTTGAGGTAGCAAAAAAAATCATCCAATTTTGAAAAGTGTTGATTCATAATACACAATTTTTTGGACCGTATTTTTGACACTTTAAATTTTCTTATGTATCAAGTATGAACATTTTTTTTAAAATGTTAGTGATTTTCTTGTTGATTTTGAAAAGCATTGATGCAACATCAACCCCTCTTTTTAGAGGGCTTATTTTTTACACTTTAAATTTTCTAATGTATTTAGTGTGGATATATATTTTTTAATGTTGGTAATTTTCATGCAGTTTTGAAAAGCATCAACCATTTTTTTTAAGGCATACTTTTGATATTTTAAATTTCCTTATATCTTAAGTATGCACAATTTTTTTTAAATGTTGTTTATTTAACCATTTTTCAAGTTGACATATTCCTCTTCTTGTTTTTCGTATTAAGATGTTTATTTTTTAAGGGTTTTCCAAACATGTGTTTTTTTTTCTCTGTAATGTTTTTTTATAATGAATTTTTTTTTGCAGAAGTAAAAAAAATAATAATAACATTAATATTTTGAGTTAAATTTTTTTATATATTATATATCATTAATTAATAATCAATACAAACAGAAAATAATTGTTCAGTAAAAAAATAACAATTGTACAACACTAAGAAAAAAAATACATTTTATGTATGGATTAATTTAAATATATATATATATAATATATATATATATATAATATTATAGTATATATATATATAATATAATATATATATATATAATAATATATATATATATATATATTCATGACCTTTTTGCCTAAAATAACAATGTTAAATAAAAACAATTATGAAAAATTGAATTAAAAAAAGTTGGAAAAAATTAACAAATTTTATGACAATTTTATGAATTTTATATCGAAAGCAAATGATAACATGTTTGTAAAGCGTAAGAAATGGATTCAAGATTATTAAAAGAACAACTATACTATTTCTCACAACTCCATAAGGGACCCTCTTTGAGCGCGAGAAGCTACGAACTTAGATCATGAGACTTAGAATTATCACACAAATATAATTACGCCATGGAACAGAGTACTTGCATTATTGTAAAAATAGAGTCTTCTTCTCCAAAGAATAATAACAATAATTAAAACTTAACACTGACTGTATTTTGCTTCCATATCGAAGCATTTTATAAAGTCTTATTTGCTTAACAACTTAAGAAATTAATGCCAAGAGATAAGTTCTAAATTCTACATTTAAGTTTTGAAATTACAATAGGAAATTTACTCTCATGATTCATTATTGAAATAGTGAATCATGACAGGCTCTTATTAACACTTCATCAACTAATATTCTAGATTCCAGATCTCGCTCGCTTGATGATAAGATCAATTCCTTGACATTTTGCATGAAAACAATATTTCATAGCCACATCTGTATTTTAGTTTAACCATTAATATTCACACACTTGAAGCTTCCAGTTGTGCCCAATAGGTGGATGTCCATGTCGCTAACACTTGGAAACTTTTCATGTGTCATGTTTGTCTTCTAACATGTGTGAGCCTATACACCTTAGGATTTGGCTGCATAAATGCTTGTTAGCTACAGAATGTGCATATTTTAGTAGTTATAGCACAGTTTAAATCAATTTCACAAAGAAAACACTATGAGCTGACAGTGGATGATTACCTTTTTATTATATCTTTGCATGACCTAGAAGACCTGTAATACATATATGAAGTGGAAATGTGTACAAAATGGATGAAAGAAAGGAACAGGGTTTTTCAAAAGGAGGACAATTCAGAGGTTCAATAGCTAGCTTTCAAAAAAAAACAAACATTACAACCAACTCATCACTCATACCTATTCCATACACCACCATAACACCTTCAATTAATTGTTAAAAACATGCACATTAATCCAACATAACCATAATCATGAAACAGTAAACAACAATTTCATTTAATTAGTGAGGAAATAAATACACTTATTTGCTTCACTTAATATCATTGGAAACTGAAGAAGGGAGAGCCAATCTCCACCCAATCTTAGGCACATCTAAGTTATAGTCTTTCTTTTAATTGGCCACCGCCAAGCCAAATCCAATGCTTAAGGGAAAGCTTCACTCAGGGTTTAAAAAAATTCAAATAAGGGTAGAGTACGTAAAGGCCACTGTCCTTCACATATAGGAAATCAGTGCTTAACCTTTCAATTGTTAAGTATGGGCTTGTTAATATTTGCAATATGACCATTATGGTCCTACACAACACAAAGGGATGTTGAAAAATGTAACTAGATTTGGTCTTCATAATGACATGTGTAATTTTGATTTTATGTAATTGATGAAAAGAAGAAAAATAAAATTATTATTGTAATACTTGTCTCATGGGTTTCATGAGAAAGGAATTTTCTTTTTAGTATGACTCGCATTGTGAGTCACTAGGATTAGTCATAAAGTAAAATTGAGTCAATGTCGTGTATGAAGGGCCATTCTTGGGCATATTACAATTTGTATGAGTCATTAGATAGGTAAAATTATCCCTCCAAGACCAAGCAAAGTCTCCTCTCTAAGTCAGCTTCAAAAATAAATGATATAAACCATACAAAGGACATGTTGGCTCACATACACTCATGTCACTAATTATAGAGGCAAACCACTATAAATAAGTATCTCGCCCTAAGTTCGGAGGCTAGAATTTTAGTGATACATTTCATTCAAGATCTGAAGTGTGAGGGTCATCAAGGGAGTAGAATTACCATCGAGGAAGAAAGAAAGAGCACTAAGGTATCTTGTGGTGATTTGGGATTGTTTTATGGGCCAAATTACCTCCACACACATGAAGTTACAAACCTATATATTGCAGTAGTGAAGGTCGAGGAAAGGTGAAGTCTATTGAAGCAGTAAATGTCAAGAAGAGGAGAAGTCTATTGTAGAAGTGACAGCCAAATTTTGTTGGAGCAGTGGAAGACAAGGAGAAGTTTAGTCCTCCTAGGGAGTCGAAGTGGAAGAAGGTCAAAGTTATAAAGCAAAAAAAATCAACAGTTGAAGAAGAAGTTGAGAAGGAGGAAGGAGAAGAAGGTTGACTATCATTGACTAAGGATCTTGTGTCTTGGTCTTGGAGTGGCAGATAGGTCAAGGATATTGGTCTTGGTATAAATCAATTGGAATCTCGATAAGAAGAATTTGTTCAGGTTTTCCTCTCAAAGAGTGAGAGGTTTTGGCCCTTGTTGATAGAATATATTATGTGTCTCTTGTCTCTTTATGGTTTATGCATTGGTATTTATTATATGAAGAATAACACTAATAACCTAAGTAAAATAAGATCATAATCTAAATAAGTAAAAAGCATTCACAAGAAGTTACTAATAGAAGAGAAATCACTTGATCTTTATGCCCTAGATTTCTCAACATGGTATTAGAGCTAAGGTGACTAAGTCAAGGAAGGGCATCTTATAAAGGGAAACTCAAGGATCAAATCTCAAGGAAGGCATCAAAGCAAAGATCATCTTGAAGCATAATAACCCTAGATCAAAGAAGTCTACAAAGAAGTATTGGGATCATCATCAAGAAGGAAAAGGACAAAAAACTCACCTAAGTTCTTCTCAAATTCCTAAATATTTTGTTGTAATATATGGCTATCATGATTCACTAAATGGGATGCATCAAGGCATCATAGAAGCATTAAAAGCAAGATCTCGGGACATCATCATATAGAAGCATGAAAGATGGTCAGAATCTATGAAATTCAAGGATATAATCCTTGGGAATCTCAATGGGAATATAAGTGGCAAGGTCATCTAGTACACGATTCATCATACATCTGTCAAAAGAAAACATCTATTGATGGGGATACTTTAGATCCTCAAGATTCTCTAATGGAATCTTCATTGAAAGGTTCATCGATCATGAGGAAAATCAAGTGTTTAATGGAGAATTCGAAACTTGTGGAATTCACGAGATGATGGCATGATGACATAAAAGTGAAGCAAATCAAGGGATTGAAAATCATTCAATCAAGAAATTTGTTGCAGGAAGTCTAGATGACCCAAAGGAAAAATGAGGTATGTATGCTTACATTTGATATTGTGGAAGTCATGTCATATGGTTGTACATAACATGGATCAATACTCTATATTGAGTAGCATAATCAAAAGGAAGGATCTCCTCCCTCGAAGGAATGCAGGAATGCATGGATCATACATTCACTAGAAAAAATCAACATAATATGTCCTCTTATGAAGTATGAGGTGGTTGACAACAATTAAGGAACTCTAATTGGAATCTCCTGGGAATGAAATGTGTGAAGAAAGGAAGGAAGGGATCGTGGAATATGAAACCATGGTAAAGGCAATCAACATTCGAAATACCAAGAAGTTTTGACTAGGATATCTCCATGGAAGATATGAAGACTCTAATGGAGTCTGAAAAAGGAAGAGACCCTTGAAAATATATATCTTTGGTAGATGTTTTGATATGTATGTAGGATGTTGATGCAAACTAAAAGATGTCATGATGAAATACCATCACAAAAGTAATGTTGATTTTAATGTTCATTCCTTTATTTTTGAATATCTGGATGGGTTTATACAAGGTTGCCAAGGGAAGATCTATGGATATCTTCCACCACCAATGCACATGTAGTAGGATGAAAGATTCTTAAGTAAACATTGCATGAAGAAAGCAGCATGGCATGAAGGAAGGTCGGATATGGATTAATGGATATCTTTCCGATGATGACATGGTTGACTCATGGATGAAAGTGATGGACGTTTGGTGCCCCATGTAGAAGTCCTAAACATGAACACTCCTAGATAACAAAAACAAGTTCATGACATTGTGAAGATGAGTTCTTCAAGCAGTTGGTTGTCCCATCATTTCCACATGAGAATTTGTTGTAGGTCCCTAATTAAGAGGGAGTCTGGAAACAAGTTTCTTACTTGTAAGAAACTTGGAAATTCCTAATCCAAGAGGGATCTTAGGTACATTCCTTCGGCGGGAATGAGTACATTCCTTTATTGGAATAGATATGACCTCGCTAATTAAGAGGGAGAGATAGACACATAATTCTTGTCTTCATTTGGGAAGACAAAATGGAGGATTGAGTAAGCATATGGCATCTAATGCTCCTTGAGGATGTATTAGGGCATCCAAGATAAGAGTAGTCATAGAGGACCGATATTCTTTGAGAACTAGGAATCCAAGATAAGAATAGTCCTAGTGGAACACACCCTGAGAACCCAGGTGGGGTATGTTTCGAGAGAGACAATGATGAGGGTGTATATACATCATTGGTCTTACTAGCATTTTCTTCAGATATCATGGAGAGATAGAGCTATAATTCAAGGCCTTGCTATGTGACAATGTTGGTTGATATGATGTTATACAGATGGGTTACCAATCTGATTCTTCTTATGAGAAATTATTCAGATTGAGAATGACCAAGTACCATTATGAATACCTCCCTAGTTAAGAAGGAGTGTTGAAAATTGTAACTAGGTTCAGTCTTCATAATGACGTGTAATTGTGATTTTATGTAATTGATGAAAAGAAGAAAAATGAAATTATTATTGTAATGCTTGTCTCATGGGTTTCATGAGAAAGAAATTTTATTTTTAGTATGACTCCCATTGTGAGTCTTAAGATTGGTCATAAAGTCAAATTGAGTCAATGTCATGTATGAAGTACCCTTCTTGGGCATATTACATTTTGTATGAGTCATTAGATAAGTATAGTTAGCCCTCCAAGGCCAAGAAAAGTCTCCTGCTCAAGTCAGCTTCAAAAAGAAATAATATAAACCCTCCAAAGGAGATGTCAGATCACATACACGCAAGTTGGCTAATTACAGAGGAAAACCACTATAAATAGGAATCTCATCCTAAGTTTAGAGGAAAAAATTTTAATGATATAGTTCGGTCAAGATCGGAAGTGCAAGGGTCATAAAGGGAGTTGAATTACCAGCGAGGAAGAAAGAAAGAGCACCAAGGTATTTTTTGTTGATTTGCGACTGTTTTATGCACCAACTTATCTCCGCACACACAAAATTGCATACCTGTATATTGCAGTAGTGGAGGCCAAGGAAAGGTGAATTCTATTGAAGTAGTAAAGGCTGAGAAGAGGAGAATTCTATTATAGCAATGAAGGCCAAAGTTTGTTGTGGAAATGGAAGCCAAGGAGAAGTACAGTACTCCTAGGAAGCCGAAGTGGAAGAAGGTTGAAGTTCTAAAGCAGAAGAAAGCCATGATAGAAGAAGAAGTTGAGAAGGAGGAAGGATCAGAAGGTTGACTATCGTTGACTAAGTATATTTTGTCTTGGTATTGGATTGGCATATAGGTCAAGGGTCTTGGTCTTGGTATTTGTCAACTGGAATCTCTATAAGAAAAATTTGTTTGGGTTTTCCTCTCAAGGAGTGAGAATTTTTGGCCCTGGATAATAGCCTATATTTTGTTTCCCTTGTCTCTTTATGGTTTATGCATTGGTAGTTGTTTGATGAAGAAGAACACTAATAACCTAAGTAAAAGAAGATCCTCATCTAAAGAAGTAAAAATCATTCACAAGTAATTATTAATAGAAGAGAAATCACTTAATCTCTATGCCCTAGATTTCTCAACAAGGGAGCCCTTATCTATGTCCATAGTCACTTGATGCTTTCTTTTTTGTGATTTATGTGCTAATTTAAGACCAACTATAGATAATATTCTAGCCCCTAACTCATATTAAAGGCTTTCACATCGAATTCTTGATTAGATTCCATTGAAAATATAATTCCCTCATAGGTTGTTGTGACATAGATGGTTCTCTGTTGGTTTTGTTTTATTTAAATCCCATGGTTTCTCTAGTTCACTTGCACACACACTTGGTTCCTCTATCTCTCCCCCTCTATTTATTCTCCTATATTCTATTTTATTTGTTATCACCCTTTCCATTCGTGCACTACCCCAGCATGAGAATTTGGGTTCCTTATTGGGTTTTCTGGACAACCGTAAGTCTCTAGGATGGGTACGTGACCCATACTCCTAAAGAAATTAGGTACCACTCCCTCTACTCTTCTCATATTGTTGGAATTAAGGTAGTTCAAGCTATGACATCATGGATGTGGACAATTAATTTAGTTAGATAGGAAAACTTCCCAGATTCTCCCTTAATTACCCTCAAGAATTGGGATATATGTTGGTTGCCCCTTCTTCAGCTTTAGATATATATATAGAGAGAATTAAAATAAATATTTGCATCAAAATAAGTTGTATCAAAGTATCCATGTTGATCATCGAACATTATCTATCATAATTATATATTATAAAGTTTGGGGGATTAAAAAGGGGTGCTACAATCCTCTCCTCCTTAAAGGAACATCATCCTTAGTGTTCTACTATTCATGGAATTGATTTTATACAATAAAAAAAAATGGGTATCCATTTTCATAACATCCTCAAGTTCCCATTTTTCCTCATATGCTTGAAATTGTTTCCATTTCACCTTGACCTTCACAATGGCTTGGTTCAAGAGAAAGATCTCCCACCTATCAAGTATGCATTGAGTCTCTACATAAAAATCTCCTTTAGGTTCCACCTATGTCACATCCTAATTAATAATATGATTAGCATCACGCAGATATTTGTTAGGAATGACACATGGAATACATCATGTGTTTTAACATTAGGAAGTAAGGCAAGCTTATATACCACTAGTCTAATTCTCTCTAAATTTTCATACAGTCCATAGGAGCAGTGTGATAATTTGGCATCGGTTCCCATCCGTAGATAATTTATTTTTGGCTTGACCCAAAGACATATATGATACCCTACCTTAAATTACTTGTGGGTTCTACTCTTATTAGTGTTAATTTTTCTTAGGGCTATATTGTTCTTTTCTTTAGATATTTTCATTTCATCATTTATCGTATTCACCGCATAACATTTAAAAATAATTAACAATTATATACAAATAAAAATATCATCAAAAATACAGCATAACATAAAGGAACAATAGAAGAAAAACATTCACACGTAGAGACACCGGGATTGGTCGGAGACTAGGGAAAAACCCCACAAGGGGGAAAACCCTTTCAAATTATTCTTCTTATTAGATTGTCATAAAATGTTTAGCAAAGAGAGAGTAAAATAATCCAATTCTTCATTCACAATACCATCCAGAAAAACCAACCAAATAATATCCTAGATATGAAACCAACAATAATGCTAATCAAAATCATGATTCAGAAGCCTGCGGTCAACTGTCAACATCTGTAGTCAACTGTTGGAAATTACGATCAACTATCAGAAAAAACTCTAAGTCTCGACCACTTAGAGCTAACAATCATGCATGTGGCTAAAGTGTTCAAACCACGGGGATATTGTTTTCATGCATGCAGATACAACCAAAAATACCTATTACAATGCTACGGGTACAGACAAAAAACCCTAATTCGCACATGCGAGCTCGAACCCTGCAATTTCGGACTAGTGTGAACCAATCTCTATGAACCAACTTCAAACTTGTGTGAACCAAACCAAAGAAGAGAAAAAGAAGAAGATGCTTCATGATGATCTCCAAATGAGGGTCACTTGAATTGTATTTATAGCCGTCCAAGGATGTCCAATTTCTCTTTTGGGCTAACCTATTCTTTTGTGCACATGTGGGGTTTCCATATTAAAAATATATTTTTCCCTAACCAAATTGAATTCTTTCAAGGGCTAGGAGGGGTCTTCCTTGATGAGAAATATTTTCCAAAGGTGGGAAATTATCCCTAAGCTACCAATTTAATACTCCCTCAACTAGGGAGAAATAACCAACTATAGCATATGTCCTATCACAAATATCTCGTCATCATCAAATGTTGTCTCTACTCTTCTCGGCTCATCTATGCTCATCTCTTCTTATATCTACTTATCCCTACTCTTCTCTACTCATATGTTGAAAACTCTCAAATCTAAAATATGAGGAATTTGACATCGAAGGGGAGCCCAAGCTACCACCCTCTATTCATCGGGGAGCCACTGCTACCACCTGCAATCATTGTCAGTGGGAAGCCCAATTCTACTACCCAAGAATATCTACCAATAGGGAGCCCAATGCTAAAATCCCAGAATCATCATCATCAGTGAGTTCCATCTCAAACCACATCATAATCGGGGAGTCAAGTTCAACTCTTAACAACTTCAGAGAGCTTATCTCAATCCGGAACAACATCAAGGATCCATGCTCAACCTGGAACCACATTAGGGAGCCCAGCTCAACCCTCTATCCATAGAAAATATGGTAGGATACGACTCACTGAAAGGTGAGGATGACAACTCTCATATTGTCAGAACAATAGGTAAGATACTACCCACCAAGAGGTGAGGATCAGAGCTCTCATATTGTCCATTTATCTTCCCATCAAGATCTTGAAGAGTCAAGTGGTAAAACACTTGCATCCTCTCACTTGGCAGGGATACTACTTATCATAAATGCTAAGGATCACACCTATCCCAAGTCACCTCTCAACCCATTGGCCAGATGGGGATGAATAATCCCAACAAGCCCAGCTTGCGGGTAGGATTCCAACTAGGGTATACCCTGTCAAGACTCAAATATGGCAATAGGAAGGATGCTACTTACCTTTTGGTAAGGATCTCAGATATCCTATTTCCAAACAATAGGAAACATATTACTTACCATGAGGTAAGGATAAAAACTATTCTATTGTCCAAAGTTCCCTCAACCCCATGAGCTCTCCGTCTCAATTCCTCACTCTAGGATCTCAGACAAGGGGGAAGAGCTAGCTTAGAATCCCTGATCAGCCTGGACCCTTACCTAGGAGGGTCACATCCATCAATCAATGTTGCTCTTTATAGATCAAAAACATATCAATGTGATTGTATATGGTAATGGCTTAAACAACTCACTGAATAGTTCAATCACACTGCCTCATACATTACCAAGAGCAACATTATTTTGTTTTCCTATTCATGTGGGACATCAAATAAAATATCATGTTAGAAAAAATATATGTCAAAAAAATATAAAAACTATATGTCAAAAAAATATACCTTATTCATTCTTTCTCCCCCTCACAGAGGTAGCAACCACAAGACTAAGCTTGTCTCATACAATATCACTGTATCAATGTATGAAGATATCTTAGTCACAACAATATATGGGATAATCTCAAATTTTGACGCAATATATCACTGTCATATCCAAAAACTACTCAAATAGATCTCCAAAGAGCTTCCTCAACCAAACTACCTCACAGTTGGCCAAGCTAGCAACAATGTACTCAACCTTGATCATGCTTAAAGCTACATACTTCTATTTCTTGCTCATCCAAGATATCATGTTAGATCCTGTTGTACCCTACAACAACCCCCCATTTCATATCAATATTATATCAAAACTATAATATGAAATGGCTCCCTTTTAATTTTGATTTTAATTGGTATCAACATACTTTTATTCAAAAGGGTCCGAAAAAATAAAATAAATAATTATCATAAACCTTTTCGGATAAAACAATCAAAATCCTTAACATAAATGATTAATCTTTTTTCATTGCGATAAAGCGATTGCAAGATCGCATATCGCAATGACAAAGGAAGCACAACTTAAGGACACATTGCTTTTCTCCAATGCGAAATCGCTATCGGGTATCGGCAATAAATGAATTAGTGCAATTAAAGCCCCCTTTTATTCTGATGCAATGCGATATCGATGTTGGGTATCGGCGATAATAAATTGGTGCAAATAAAAAGCCCCTTTTGCTCCAATGCGATGCGATATCGCTATCGGCGATCGGCAATCAACCATGCATGCTTTTAAACTGCACCACTCGCTACTCCCGATGTGATGTGATATCGCTATCGGCGATCGGGGATTCCAAATGGAACCAATATAACGATTTATGATTTCCCTCGGCACCCGATTGCGATAAAGCCAAAAAGCGCAGATTTCAAAATAAGTCTTAAAGTGGGTTTAATACGATTTATTCGTATTTAAGGCCTTATCTCTCGAAGCGCCATTCATCCGCGCTCAACCGCCAAAACACCCAAGGCACGCTTCAAATAAATCATTCGGCCATTAATCGAATTGACGGGCATTGATAGGATTGACAGGTATTAACGACCATTTAATGAAACAGTAAGCTTGCGATCTTTTTACAGATTTTATTCGAGGCCACCTTAAGTCAATCGTTCACCATGCGTTCATCAATATATATCTCAGTCCTCTATCATTTTCTGTATTACGTCCAGTATCATCTCTGTGCAAAATTCTTCCGCAGAAACAGATTTAAGAAGAATGGGGAAGAAGTCCAAGAAGACCACAATGGCTTCCGCTTTTCCGGCCACAGGGCAACTTGTCGTTGATCAAAGCACCAAAAAAAAAGGGCTCATATCGGACACTACATGCCTAGGACTTGCCAGAGCTACTTGGAAAGGCACATATAATTTGATCGAAGCCAAAGAGCCGAGGGTGACAGCAATAAAAGTCTTAGCTGACAGCACTAGCAAATCCGAGGCTAATCTAAGCGATTTAGCCAACTCTTTTCTTCATCGAATAGCGGCTCGGGAGCAAATCCTCCCATATACAGATGTGGTAAGATGGGCGATTCAGGAAATCCCAATTACCGACAAAACTTTCAGCACCACAGATGGGAGAATTTTTGGTTCCTTTCGAGCCGAGGATTTAAGGCAAATGTATCATTTGCCAGAGGAAGAGAAGAAATATAACACGACGTTCCTGTAGAAATTCCGAGCTGAGAATGAGACTGAATCTGAACCCATTCAGGGTTGGAGACAAAATCCAGCAAAGCACAAGCACGAATCTTCGGGTAAGTACTCGGTTGATTCTCTATACTCTCCTTATTGCTATGCTGGGATAATGATGTGCAGATTGTGGGGATTACATGATTCGGCCAATTTTACCATAGAAATGGTCCCCTTAATGGAGGCGGCATGTAGTGGTGAAATAATGGATTGGGCAGATATACTGTCCCATAAGTTAGCATCCCAATCTGATTTAGATTCAGTCCCGTGTCACTGAAAGGTCATTCCCCCTTTTACTACAGTCTATTGTTTAGATTCTTGTGTTTTTAATTCTGGATTCGTGCCCGGATGGAGGTGACGTCGGCAGACCCCGCCCGTCCACATATACCAATCAATTGGAAACGCAACTACAACACCTTGTATCAATCTGCAAGGTTCATGTTGCCATTCATTATTCGATTCAATAAGCCTGCCCCTAAGATTCCTACGAAGCAGGGGTGGATTTAACTTCCATAGGGAGTTGTTTGGGAGGGAAAAGTTCACTTCAATAGAGTTTTTGTAGTCAAGCCAAGCCCCCCGTTCTTCTTCTCTACAACTCCCTGATTACTACTGGCCAGGGAAATAGCATATCAGATCATCACCGAAGGGGTTACACAAACCCTGAAGAAAGCTAAGAAGCACGTCTGGCCCTCTTTTCCTTTGAGAATTGGTATCTACACTCTGCATGATTTCAAACATGCAGAGAAAGAAGCTGAGAAAATAAATTCACTAACCCTGGCAACTCTACCGAGCAGGCGATTCGATCCAAATAAAGTCGCCTAAAATGCACTCGACCAGGCCAAATTGACCAAGTTCGAGCATAAAGAAGACAGATTTGAGGACTTTTTCGCATCGGCCAAATCGATGTATCAAGTTAAATCACTCGCCATACTTGAATACAATGATGAGGGACTAGTCGAATTTAACAAACTTAGAGAGGAGAGGTTGCAAACTCTGCCTCTAGACCTATTAGCAACGACTCCAACAACAGAATCAAGCGAGCCTGAGCAGCGACTTGATAAAGAACAACCTATTACATCAAAGCAACAAGAGGAAGTGCATGAGCAAAGACAAGAAGAGACCCAGGAGAAAGAGCAAGAACAGAGCAGTTTGAATACAAATAAAGATACACAGATTGATCCTAAATTTCTCCAGGAATGGCAGCAATTTAATTCGATTATCGGCAATCTAAAATGCTCTAAAGATGAAGAGACTTCAAAAGAAGTCAATACACAAGAGGCGACTTCAAAGCAGGTTTCAGGTGAAACCAACGACCCACCCAAATCAAAAGAAGTGGAAATAATCCCAAAGGATCGATCAGGCGAAGTCATTTTGCAGATTGAAGAGATTCCTCCCTTGGATGTCTTGTATAGCCCAAAGCATAAATCTGTAGTGAAACGACAGAGAAAGAGGAGAAGGAGTGATCAACCTTCTTTATTCCCAGAACAAACAGTAACAGGAAATGTGATATGGAAAGAAGAATTTGACCCCTCTGATGATTTGACAAAGCTATCGCAATATGTTGGAGCTTATTCGGCGGCGATAATAGATAAAGCATCAGAGGTGAGCAGTTTATTGAAGACAAAAGATCAGGATATCTTTTCGCTACAGGTACAATATCGGAAGCGCAGAAAAAAGCAGAGCAGGCAGAACAACAATTTCTAGTACAGCAACAAATAAACAATCAGCTGACTAAACAATTGCAGGAAGAAAAACAGAGGATTGACAACAGTGCAGTCCAAAAGCAAAAGGAGCTATCGGAGGCATTGGCGCAACTAAAAGCATCAAATGAAAAAATGCTAAAATCCAAAGATGAGCAGATCGCTCAATTATCAGCTCAACTTGAGCAAACAAAAAAGCTCCCGCAGGTAGATGAGTTTAAAGCAGAGGAATTTCAATTAAACAAAGGATTGATAAATTAGATGAAGCTCTTACGTCAGCAAATCACCCAGCCAGAACCATTGTGCGACTTAGTGGCATCCATAAGTGAAAAAATAGAAAAGGCAAGGACAGATTTGGATCAAGCCGAAGAAACATTGACAAATTTTCTGGAATGGAAAGATTTCGATCAGGGACATGCAGCTAACCTACCAAGGATCCTAGAATCGCACAAAGAAATATTATTTACAGAATGGAAATCTTAGTTAATGAAGGCAGAAAGAGCGATTTTAAGATGCAATACAACCACTAGTAATCTGGTTGAATTGGTTAATAATACTCTTTACTTGTCTAACATGATTTCTCAATGTACTCCAGGCCAATTAACAGCAATGAAGATGTTGGAGCAATCATGTTACCCAGAGCTAGAGAAAAATGGAAGGTTAATTGCGGGAATCAACAGTTTGACATGGGATGCTTATTGGTTCTTTTTAGTGAAGCCACACAGCCAGAGAGCCGCCCTTAAATGCCTCATAGATGTGATCGGGTATATTATCCCCGATATTCAGGATGCCACCTTTGCTGCCCAACTCAGTTCGCGCCTCAACAGACCACCCGAAGTGGAGCCAATTTTTGCGATAAGCCAGCTCAGGTTTAAAGGCAAACAGCCTGAGTCATCATTCACATCGCCGACTGCCAGATCGCTCCCAAGAAGATAGAGAGTATTAATTGATGCCAATTAAGTAGGATTTTGTTTTCATAGATTTTTTTAGTTTAGTAGTATTTATAGACCCTTTCATGCATTTAGAAAGGGTCGTAAAGTTTTGTATATGACTTAAACCCTGAAGTTGCATTATTGTACTTCGGGGATATTGTTTTACGAAACTGGACCAATCATTCTGATTTTGATAAGGAAAGTTTTTATACAAATGTGCACTACTGTCATTGTTTGAAAGCATTTCTGCGTTGAAGGAAGAATCTCAAATAGTGATTGATATTGGGATTGATTAGCAGCTCATATGGTACTATTATCTATGTTTGTACTCATTCTTGTTATATGAATTTTCATTTGATCGCTCCTGCTATTATCGCATATATATATATATATGTGTGTGTGTGTGTGTGTGTGTGTGTGTGTGTGTGTGTGTGTGTGTGTGT